>JAWVGU010000207.1:0-258310 GCA_037039885.1 Miamiensis avidus
CCCAACCCCAACCCCAACCCAACCCCAACCCCAACCCCAACCCCAACCCAACCCCAACCCCAACCCCAACCCCAACCCCAACCCCAACCCCAACCCCAACCCCAACTATGGAATAGGTTTTTAAAAATAGAATAAATCTCAAATTGGGTGTTACAATTCTCTTATTGAATAACAAATAGCATTTAAAGCAAAGATTCATTATATAAAATGTATAATAGATATAATATATATGTAAAGATAACTATATAAAATATCAATTATAATATTTTGCAATAAATTAAGCCAACTATAAATGATTAAATATTTTGATGTTACAGAATACACCCAACAAATTTGCTAAATAAATGAATTTAATTATATTTTCTTTATATTTTTTATCCATATATATATATATTACTAACGGCGAAATATAATTTCAAATCTAAAAATTTCATTTTGTATTTTTCAGTTTTTTCTGCAAATGCTTTTAATATTTTTTCAACACAATATTCTTTTTTTTACAAAAAATTATTTTTTTTAAAAAAAATGATTCTTTCATAAATATACATATAATTCATGTATTTTTTAGATCTGTTTTTTGGAAAATAATAATTATAATTTTATGAATGAAAAATAAAAACTAAATATCATAAAATTAAAGTATATACCATACAAACATAATAAATTATATAAATACCTGGCATAAAAATTTTGATTTTTTATTTATTTAATTAAATAATTTAATTAAAATATATCATTGTTATTATTTTATATATATATAAAAATTTATTTTAAGTATTGGTAAATATTAATCAAAATTCAAAATAATATTTTCTTTTGAAAATAATAGATGAAGCAGAACCTTTTTATTATTCTTTATCTTCACTTTAGCTCATGTTATTATTTAACTAAACAAAGCTATCATATGAGAACAACTTTTTATTATTATCAAGTTATCCGTGTATTCTTGGACTATAAGCTTAGCTTATTAGATTTTATGGTGAAAAAATAGATGAAGGTGATAATTATTGCTAATATTATTGAAAGTCTGTCCCAACCCCCTTGCTATATGCAGTTGTTATATTAGAAGTTTTTGGAGAAGCTATTATTTATGAGTTTGGAGTTTTGGTTTTTAAATTCAAAGCTTATTATATATAAAAAGCACTTTTACTTTTAATTTAATTTTATTTTGGCTCTTTTTAAGACTGTTTAATATTTTTCAAAACTATTTATAAATCTTTTTTAGCTTGAATAGATTAATTTTTAAACAAAGGGCTGGATGTCTATGATTATGAAGTTTTTTATCCAGAGACTTTGCAAAATTTGGATTTAACAAAATTTGAGTTTTCGGAAATATCAGATTAGGATTAATTTGTCTTTTATATAATTCTTATTGTAATTTTTACTAAAATAAACTATTCATAGGCTTAGAATTTCCTTTTTATGAATGGAAGGAATGTGAAAATGATTTTCTATCTAATAATTCGGTTGTTTAATTAATATTTTTAGTCTATTATTTTTGATCTTCTTTATTATTTTGGAATTCCTATATTTTATTTTATATTTGACACATCTGCACTTATTTTGCTTACTCTTACTTCAATTTACTGGGAGAAACATAATTGAATGACATATGCTATGGAGTGTTTTAATTTTATTCTTATTCTAATTATTTAAATTTGTCTTATTTTTTCATAATTTATTCATTGAAATTTTCTAAATAATCAGAAAACTTAGCATTTTCTATAATAATTATATCTTTATTGCTTTTATTTTTGTTTTTATTTGTGTTTTAGGCACTATTTTAAGCATGCTTTTTGTAGTGTTTTAACCACTTCTGTTTCCATATTTTTTTAAAAATTTAGAATGTAAATTGTCTATATTTTCATAAAGTTATTTATTCTAAAAATTAAAACTTCCTGCCAAATACTCTTCTCTTTGCATTTCCATTTTTACTTATCATTTTCATAAATTAATTTCTTTCTAATTTCCATTGTTTCTCTCACATTAGGATCGATATAATGTTTATCTATAGCACATCTTTATTTAAGAATTTCCATATAGTAATCTATTTTTACTTATTACTCGGTTTTACTATTATAATTACACTATTTGAAATAAAATAATAATAACATATAATAGTAATATTAATACTACAATATATATTATTTAAGTTACATCTTTAAATTTTTCCATTAAATTATAATTTTATATATTAAACTCTCCATTTTTTTTTTCAAGTTCCATCATGCGCACCTTATTGGATTAACTTTCTATATCATCTTTATAACTAAATTCATAATAACGTCTATAGGGTTCTAAACTCTTCACAAGTTATAATTCATCTTCTGTTTCACTATAATAATATTTCTCAGTTCTTCTATTAGTTCTATTAGACTCACTGTTTATTTTCTCTTATAGCGTATTAGAAGATGCATTTTTTATATTCTAATTTTACGATGACTCTTCATTATGAGAAGAAGGGAATTGTTTAATTGTTTGCAGACTGTTCCATTATTTTAAACTATATTTTTATTTTCAGATTTTTTATTTCTAGGAGTAATATAAAATTGTTAATAAACATCATTTTTTGATATAATATCCTTTTATGAACCATTATTTTAACGATCAGTTACTCCTTATTCTTATAACTAAAGTGAATTTTAAGATTATTAATTTTGCCTATTGCTTTTTTCTATGCAATTAAGATCCAGAGAAGTTAAACTATTCATTTATGTTTAACTGTGAGAGCAATAATTGTTTTTAATGCTATTTTTTGTTAAATTTTTATCATTTTTCTAAAACTAGCCAGCTTTAAATTCTTACGATTTTCTTATGTATTACAAGTACTGCGTCATATTTTTTGAAAGTTCATTTTCATACTATTATTAATTAATTATAAATGTTTTTCTTCTTTATTGTGAAGCTCTCTTTTAGTAAAATAAAGGCTAAGATTTTTAAGAAGAATTGTAATTACTTGGACGATAATTTTCATCTTTAACTATATTGAATTCTAATTATTCTTTTTTTTCTGAATTATTGCATAATTCTAAATTTAATTTTAACACATTGCTATTTTTTTCTTCATTTTCTTCTAAAAATTAAAAATAATTAATTTATATTAATATTTATATTTATTTTTACCCATAATTTTAGTTTTATTGCTATTTTCAGGAGAAAGGCTAGAAACTTTTATATTTTTTAAGTAAAATATTGGGATTCTATATGTTTAAATTTGTAATCATAATTCTTTTTTAAGCTATTTTTATTTAGTTTTTCTTAAATATCATTTAAGCTAAGTTTTTTTTGGTAATTTTGTATTCTGACCCTTACTATTTATCATTTAGTTGCCTATAAGATTAGGAATAGTATTTTGACTTAAATTCTTCAAAATCTACTTATTTAATATTTTTAATGTTATGAGTCATCCTTTTGTTTACAATAGTAGATATTGGCAAATTTTGCTCTATTTCTCTACTAGACTTACGTTCCTTAATATTTACTTTAAAAATGGGTCTGGAAGTAGTTTTATTACTTATTTTTTCATTTAATGTATTTAAATCTACATTTTCTTGAGATTTATGAATTCCTATATTACTTTGTTGAGTTTTTTAGCATTTTAATCAATTTCCTATAGTTCTTTTTATTTATAAACAGAAAAATTGAGTTCCTGGAAATTTTAAAAGCTTTTTTAATTCATTCCAAATTGCTATTATGCAAGTACCTCTAGATTTTGCTAAAATAGTGATAAGCGCCAACTATTAATTAAAATGGTAGTAGGATATATCATTATAAAATATAATTTATATAAACTTAATATAATGATAATTTAGTTACTTTCTCTTTTCCTCCAACATATTTATAAAAATTTTTCTTGTTTTTTCATTATATAATATTTTATGTTCAAACTCATGTCTACTTATTGCGTAAACTTCACAATCAAGAGAAGCAGCTTTTACTTAATATTCTCTTTCGCTCAGATTAAAAAATTCTTCCTCACCAAATACCTTATCAAAAAATAAAATGTTACCTTTATAATTAATCATATTTATTTATATAAAAGTAATAAAAATTTCCTTACCTCTCCCTTTTATAAAGTAGCCACTGTTACATAGGTTAAAAATTATTATAGCTTGCTTTTTTCATGATTTCGAACAGTAAATAATTTTTTAGATTTAAGCTGTTTCTACAACAAAAATTGTCCTTAAGAGACTATATATATTTAATTAGCTAATTCACCCTCATTATAAACCAATTAATTTTTGCTAATATTTATCTTTAAAAAGTAATGAACGATCATTTTAATTTACGCATTTGTCCACTCTTTGAAACAACATAAGTGCTTAAAAAATTATACTTCTTTTTCTTTCATTTTTTCCTATAATGTATTATATATATCTATTAATAACTTATTTATTGGAAATATTTAAATTACATTTAATTTCCCTAAAATTGTTTAGTAATCATATTTGGATAAGATTACGAATATTGTGTCTTTTATAGCAATACAAGAGGCCGTTCTTTTTGAAGTTCCAGGTTAAAGTGCAATTTCTCCAAACGAATGGCCTCTAAAAATTAATCCCAATTAATTATATAAGTTAATAGTTAATTTATAAATAATTAAAGTACATTGTAAGCTCTCTGATATTTATTAATCCTTTGCTGCTAATGATTTATTCTATAAGTTATTCAGGAGTTTATTAAACTTCTTTTTTGTATTATAATGCATTATGAACAGTGCTACTAGATTTTCGTTTTTTATTTTGCTATTTACTTTTTCCAAATTTTCTTATTCTCTTTTCCTATTCAATTCTTCTTGGCTTTGCTTTACTAATACTCCTACTTAGCCATCCAAAATTATGAAAAAACAGTTTCCCTTATCCCCCATTTCAAAAATAAATTCAGATCTTTTTGCTTATAAATAATATTAAATTTAATTAGTAAAAATATCTTTATATGGCTATATTATATTAATAGTAGTATCATTACTTTTCCTTAATTTTAGTTTTTTTATAATTTAAATTATGATATCTTCTCCAAATTATGTCGTTATCTCTTTGAAGAATTGTAATTTCTTGGTACTGATACGCAAAAAGTTAATTTCGTCTATATCTCGCAGTTTAGGCTTTTTATTAAGAATGTATAATTGACATTCTAATACATCTTCTTTTAGAAATTCCTAAATTAATAGTTAAGGAAATGGCATTTTTATTATTTATGATATTAATTATATATTGTAAAATCCATATATTTTTATAATAAATACTCCTAACAATGTGTCTTCATTATTTCCATCATAAAATTCGTTGAAAAATTTTATTATTTTTTCAAATTAAAATTTCTTAACTACATATTAATCATCATTTTAAAAGCTACTTATATCTTATTGTAAAGAAACAAAAGATTATCGAATTTTTTCTTTGCTTATGCTCCCTTATTTATTTGAGGTATTTTATGGTTATTTAACTTACAAAAAATCACAAATTTTATATTATCTTATTCACTCATTAATTTTGTTTTATTTTTTAGTATATTTTATAGTTGGAATGTATTTATTATTTATATTTACTTATCTTTTTTAACTTTATTACACTACTAATTTCTTATTTGGTGTCAAAAAAATTAAAAGCTATCAGTATAATTTGTATTTTACCAATCAAAAATTGCGTATTTATGATTAAAAAAACACTCTAAACTCTTTAACCGTAATCCATTCATATTCATATTTAGTTTTTTTAGAGCAATAATAATTTAAATTGTAAATGGTGTTTATATATTTTTAAACCTGTTTATTTTTAAAATTATATAAAATCCTTTAATTAATAAATACCTAATATTATATGAAATAATAAGTATTAGTAGTATTTAAAGTTTATGATCATTATAGTATTATAACAAATCAAGAATAAAAGAATAGAATAAAAATAAAATATCAATGGAATAATTAATAGAGTAAAAGACATAATAAAATAGCGAAAATTATTAATAAAAATCTGAATAATCCAATAAAATAGATATAACTATTGATAATATTAGGTTTTGGTCGAATTTTGATTCTGGAAATTTGAAAAATGTGAAAAAAATTACTGAATTTCATTATCATTTAGCAATAGGACCAGACTGCGAATCCATTGGGTTTGATGATGGAAGGGCTTGTTGGTTTTATTTCAAAGTCTATATTAGCAAAGAATTAAATAATAAACCAATAAGTTTCCATCTGATTAATGTACACCATCCAATATTTACGAAATAGTATTTAAATGGGAAAGAAATTTTAATAAAAGAAAAATAGAAAAAAATGTGGAACTCTATTCCTGTAAAATCACTAAAGTAATATATTACTTTCCTATAATAAATAAAATAATAAGCATTTGGAAAATGAGCGTGAAATATACATTTCTATAAAAATTCTTTAATGCTTTATAAATAGGCCAAAGGAAAAGGAAAAAGAAATAGAAATAGAATTTGAAGTGGAGCTAAAAAAAGATACCGAATATAGCATATGTTTTGCACATCCATGGTCATATTAGCATAATAAAAAATGGATAAAAGAAATATAAGATAAATTTGTAAAGAATGACATTTATTTTAATAGAGAGTTGCTAGCCTATTCATTGGAAAAAAATGATATTGATTTACTTACGATAAGTTCTATGAAAGGCTTAGTTAATGATGAGAGAGAAAATGATATAGATTATCCCTTTTTATTTCCTCATAACAGAGATAATTAAACTTGTAAAAAAGCATAAAGTTAAAAAGAGTCCTTAAGGGCTAACAAATTCTTAAATAAAAAATATATTTTTATAACTGCCCGTGTACACGCTGCAGAGACTCCTTCAAATTATATGTTACGAGGACTGGTTAATTTCTTACTTGTATTAATTTAATAAAAGTATTGTATAATTTGTAATCAAAATGATATTTTAAGTAATTGCATTATTATTTGTTAATAAGGAAGGTAGCGAAGATAGTAAGATTTTTCTTAATGAATTTGTTTTATGCATAATACCAATGTTAAATCCAGATGGGGTAATTAGAGGCCACTACAGACTAGATTCAAAGGCTAGTGATTTGAATCGTAAATATAATGTGTAATAAAAATTAATAAAACAAAAAAATATATTTATAAATCATTTATTGTTATTAATTAAAATATTTAGAGGGTTATAGAGGAAACATGAATTTCCAGGAAATTATGCAGTTTTATAATTAGCTTAATATTTAGATTCTTAAAAAAAGTTATTTGCTTTCTTTGATTTTCATGCCCACGTTAACCATTAGGGCAGCTTTATATTTTCTAATACCCACGACCTGGCTAGTGTTAGAGCTGAAATGAGACTGATTCCCCGAATCTTGTCGATGAACGTAACTTGTTTCAAATATAGCATGTGTGATTTTAAAATTGCTAACTCTAAGGGAAACAAAGTGATCTAGCAAGGAGGAGAATTGCATCCTTCTAAGAGAAATATATTATATAGTATTAAAGAAAGCGATATATAAAAATTGGAAAAAGAGAAAAATGATAAGATAATTTAAATATTGGAACAATTGAAATTCTAAAATCCTCATATTAACCAAATACAAATGGAAGAACACCAAAAAAAAATACAATTAGAATATCAAAAACAAAAAGAACTTTTGCACTAAAAAATTTAAAATTTTTAAGGTGTTGGAAAATCAGATGTATTTCTTTATACCTCCATTGTACACAGCTATACGGTTGAAGTACATTTAAATAATTTTAATAAAATATTTAATTTTTAAATTTTTCTAATTTTTTTATTAAAAAAAAGTGTAATTATGCATACTATATGGGAAAGGACGAGAAAGGGAAAGCAAAAAATTTTAAAATGAAATTAGGAGATTATGAATCAGTAGGTAAAGGAATATGTATAGCTTTATTAGAAATTGAAGAAAAAAAGAAAAAAGATTCGATTTTCATGAAAAAAAATGCTAAGTATTCTAATTTATAGGCTCTGAGAAATGAATTATTTTATGAGTAAAATAAGCAATGATATTTACCTATTGAATCAAGGTTTAATAATAATAATATATTGGTTGATAGATTTGTTGAAAAAAAGATACTAATTAAAACTTTGAATTTCATTTATTATACAACAATTAAATAATTTATTTTTTTCCCATGTAAAACTTATGGTAATTAAAGTGAATATAATTAACTAATATTAGTGTTGACATAAATTAACCATAAGTAATTTATTATTAATCGAAATCCATAAGTTTCCTTTAAAAGGGAAACTAATTAATATTATTATTTGAAAATTCCTTAACTTCTCCTTTAAATAATAATAATAATTAAATCTCCTTATACATAATAGATTTTAACATAATTAATGTTAATAAATTTTATTACCATAAGCATTCTTTTATTCTTCATTATATATAAATAGTATTTATAAAAAGTTAATAATATTTTGCAATAAGTTAACTAACAACAGCAAATAAATCAATTATAACAAATTATTAAAATATATTTTGCAAAAAAATAATAAATAAATTAGAAACCTGTTTTAAAAAAAAATAAAAAAAAATTATTCCTGAAATAGATATATCTCATATATTATGGATTTATAACTAACCAATCCTGAATAAATTAATCCTATAAATCATATTAACATAATGGTTACATCTGACACATACATTGATGAAATAGAATTCACTAAGTTTTTTATTAAAATGAAATAGCTATAAATAACTCTATACTCCTCTTCTTAGGAATCTATAATAATGATCTTTAACTTAAAATTACCAGAAGAAAATCATGAAAACGATATATGTAAATAAGATTCTTGGGATCATTATAATTATATAATAAGTATTTACAATTTTTTTTCTTTGCTGATTTTTTAGAAAAAATTATATTAAAACAATTAAATTTCTAAAATTATATTCATAAGGCTTTTTTATAAATTTTCTTAAATTAAATTCAAATCCAGACATGTTTAAATTGTAAATATTTGTTTTTATATAGTTATAAAAAACCATACAAAAAGAATCCATTAGTTTACTGCTTAGGTTGAGAGTAATAGGAAAATTGAAAATAAATATGATGATATAATTCTAAACTTTTTATAACAAGATTTAAATGCAAAGTTTTAAAAACATAAGCAAATTGGTATAAAATTTATTAATATATATATAAAAAAACTATATCAATACATTTAATCTAATAATAAATAGATCCCAATGGAATTTTTTAGCATGAATTAATATGGCTATAACATTTGTAAGAACTATAGATAGAAAAAAAGCATTTGAAAAATTTATATATCAATAAATAGCTTATTGAAAAATAAGATCTAGAAACAGAAAAAATGATTCTACTCCAAGATTATATTAAAAAACAATCATCCTTTGAATAATAGAAAATTAAAGATAATGTATTTTTGAAAATATGGGAAATTGCCAAAGATTCTACTCCTGAACTAAATATTATTTCAGCTAACATAGCAACTATTTTCAATTACTTATAGTTTTCTTTTTCAGGTCTATCCTTGAAAAATTTTATATTTTGTCATGCTTTATTAAGTGGAGCTGTTTTTGAAAATTGCGACTTAGAATCAGCCAACTTTAGTTATTGTGATCTATCAGGTGCTAATTTTACAGGGGCCAATGTGAAAAAAATTAATTTTTTGAATGCAGAAATATAATAAGCAGATTCTAAATTGTCAGATAAAAAACAAGTAATTATTTTCAACTCAAAAATTCAACAAATAATTAATTAAAAAACTATCTTTTTTTTTCTAATAAGATTATATGTTCGGAAATTCAAAACCAAATTTTTATTGGAAAACAAACTGGAAATATTGAAGTATATTCTTTATAACATCTTTTGTTGGAAGAAGTATTAAATGGACACACAGAAGGTGAAAAAAAAAAAAAAATATTAATAAATAAAAATATATGTATATGTTTATTTATAAATAAATAAATATTATTTTAGCTTTTACATGTTTGAAAGCATCAAATAAAGGAAATTATTTAGCTTCTGCAGCGCAAGATATGAAACTTTGTATTTGGGATTTAAGCTTGTATTCTTTGATAAAAGAATTAACTCTTTAAACTATAGTTATTACTATGGAGTTTTCATAATAAGATCAATATTTATCACTTGGATGTAGAGATAGAAAGATCAGAATTATTGAATTAAGTAGTTTTTCATAAATTATGCAACTTCCTGTGATCCTGACAAGCTAATAATAAACAATCCCGATGTCATTTTCCTTTGACGATTCTATAATTCTCCCTTCAGCTCAAAGTGGATCATATTTTGCTTGTTGGAACATAAAGGAAGGACGCATTTAGCATAAATCCAAATAAGTTACACTTGAAGAAGGAAAATTAACAGCTATGACTTGCAATAACAATAGTAACTTATGTTTTTTTATTTCCAAAAAAATGATTCTTATATTAATATAATTGAAAAAGAAAATATGTTTCGTTTTGTAATACTAATCGATAAATAAAAATATGGGAGATGGTAAATTATGGAAATGAATATATGTATGAGATGGTTACAAATATCACTCATCCTACAGATAACTTTATTTCTTTGAAATTCTCCTCAAATGGAGAATTTCTTATTGCTGCATGTGATAATTCTACTTTAAATATTTATGAGCCTTCAACTGGTAAATATTTTTTTATATTAATTATAAAAATTTATTTTATAAATCATTAATTATATGTTAATTTTAAAATTAGGAAATTTAGTACTTGAAAAATAAATATATTAAAAAATAAAAAGTATTTCAATATCATAAGATGATTCTACGATTTTAGTACATGGAGAAGAGTCTGTTTTAGTTTATAAAATAAATTTATTCTCTCTAAAATAAAAAATGATTAGAATTCATAAATGAATAGTATGTATTTAATTAAATAATTTCATTTGATGCGAAGGTTATCCTTTAGAGGAGCAAAAAACTTAAAAGAAATTTAAGGTTTAACCAAGCTGAACTATATAGCCATTTAAATAAATGGAAATCCTCAACCTATAATTGAAAAATGATATATATAAATATAAAATTATTATCATAACAATTTAATATTTTTTTATTTTAATATAAAAAATTGCTAGAAATTGAATTTTCCTGAACATTTTTAATAATAAAATTAACTTATATTTTAAAATATAATATAATTTATAAATATGTATAATCAATAATATTACTATTCTATGTATCTAGATTTCGATTTAATTTTCAAATTATACTTATTTTATCAATTATTGTTTTTAAATAATAAAAAACTGGATATTCCTATATATCAACATAATAATTTAAAAGAAATAACTAATAAATAAATTACTACAAACTTACTTAAACACAATATACAAAATTAAAAATTGAATAAATCATAAATATGAAATAGCAAATTTATATATTCTTTGCATCTTAGAAATATATAATAATGATATTTGACTTATATAAACTCTTTATGACTATACAATAAATTATCATATATTTAAGTAATTGTGATAATTCTACAATATCTTGAAAGTAGTAAATAATTTATTAATAATAAATATATTATATAAAAGCAAATGTAGTAATAAATAAAAAGTATTTCTATCCCATAAAATGTTTTAGTTTATGGTAAAGAGTCTATTTTTATAAATTCAATTAATATACCTTCTTTTAAATTAAAATATAAATATAATTAATAAATGAATTAATGCCATGCATTTATCTATCTATCTAAATAGTTTGATTAGATAAAAGATTTGTATAAAGGAGTTAAAAAATATAAGATTTAAGCAAGCTTACCATATGTAAATCTTCAAAATGTTTATTTAATACTACCCATTTATTATAAAAATGTTTAAATTATATAATTATAAATAATATTAAAATCATTAAATTAAAATATAATTAATTTAAATGATGCAATATTATAATGATAATAAGTCTCGTAAAGAAAATTCTTTAAATAAATATTATATATTATTTAGTAATTATTATATTTTATTTTAAACAGAGTTTATAAATGTAAAATAATATATAGTATGTAAGAAATATATTAAATATAAAAAGAAAAAAACCAAAACATCGCTCAATAATTGTTTAATAAAACACATAAAAAACAACAACAATAAAATTATTAATATAAATCAATAAAATAAATAATACCCCCATAATACAGAACAAAAAAATATTCCATTTAGTGAATATTAAATAATGAACCAATAAGGTCAATTAAATCTGTAATTATATTAATAACAGAATTTTCAACAAAACAGCTAGTTATCAGAATCACAAAAACAATTAATGAAAATGTAATAAAATGATCATAATATTTAATTAATTTCATAATAGTATTAAAATTAAGGTGATATATAAGGGCCATCATAGAATTCGAAGCAAGATTATAAATTAAATTAAAAAAATGAGAAACCTTCATTTGATTCATCAGGATTAACTCCCGATATCTAAGCATTAGATAAAAATGTAGCTACTGCTTATCCTTATAAAGCTGATTAATAATATATTTAAATGCTCTAGTAAAAATAGTTTAATAATAATTAATAGTAGCAATAGTTAAACTATCATCCTTTTTAACAATAGCAATTATAGTAATTCATAACCCTATCTAAAGAATAGGCCCATATAATACCAACATATTCTTAATAGGGTAATCCTTCTCTTCAGCACTCTCATAGTGAATAGACAGAATAATAATCGAAAGACCAGGCGGCTTAAAATATAAACAGTCAATAATTACAAATAACTCAACATCTTTATTATTAACAAAATTTACAACAATAATAATAGCAATAACAATAATTACAATAATAATAATAATCATAATAACTTTAATAATAGCAAGTTTAATAAAGATAATAATTGTAGGAGTAACCTTTTTAAAAGTAAATGAATATTGATATGAGTTAGTCCAACAGTAATTGTAATAATAACAGTATCAATAATAGCCAAAATGAAATGATTAAATCTGGGTAGATGTAATAATAGCATGTAAATGGGTAATATAATATCTAGTAAAATGGAAATTTTACCCTTCAAAATCTATCTAATATCAATTAAATTACATCTAAATTATAGTAGGGATATTAGAATAATTAATAATCGTAGATTCTACAAAATAATTTTAATAATAGTAATTAAATGTTATAATCTGAAATTCCAATAGATTACTAAAAATAACAATTTAATATGTAATTTTTTGATCCAAGTGATTTTGTTGAAAATGATAAATAGATTAATATTCAAATCGAATATTTATAAAATATACTTTAAAGCATTGAAGTAGAAAAATAATAAATCCACTAAAATTTCTAAAAAATGTAAAATCCAAGCGAATCAAGTTATTAAACTATAATGGGAGATAAACAGTAATAAGTCAGTGTTGTTAGAAATTAAATGCATTAGCTTTAACTCGAGAAATACTAAAATTAATGTTAATTATAATATATTTTATAATAATAACAATAAGGAGCAATGCCTAATTAAAATAGTAATTAATTTAAATTATAATAATAGTAAGAAGAAGAATTAAAATAATAAATAAATTATCAATAATTTTAACGATACCAGTTAGAATAGGCTTAAAAAGCTTAATTACTATAAGCACACCCTAATAAATTATAATAACTTGGAAGTTAATAATATTTTAATAATTAGGAAAATGGTTCTATAAATGATGAATAAGAAAGTAAATAAAAGAATGATATATCTTAAATACAAATTTCAACCACATAATAATATACCTAATTATAACAGTTATAAGAAATGGCACTTAACCAATAAAAATAATAATAATATTCTAAAGAAAAATAATAAATATAAAATTAGGAGGTATAATTTATAAAAAACTAAAAAGGAGATACTACTAGTGTTTTATAAACTTATCCCCAAATTTAAAATATAATAAGGATGCAAAGTAATAACAGTGTAAGCTCAATTAATAATTAGAAAAGTAAATAAGAAAAAGAATAAGGAAAGGAATAGAACCAATAAAAAAATTAAAATTATATTGGAAATTAAAAAATACAGTATTAATAATCCGCAGATTAATAAGATATGCTAGATTTAGATGCCTCTACATGTCATAAAAGAGGGCCAAAGAAAAAACATATTCCTATTATGCATTATCGATAGATAGCTTAGGAATCAAAAAATTTAAATTCTCCAATGAATTAAAATATTAATAATAATAATTAATAAGTTGATAATGGTAAAATTTCTAAAAATAATTGCATAAAGGAAAATTAATAATTATTAATAGAAAACTAAGATAATATGAATAATAGTGTATAAGTATAGAATGTATAACTAATTAACTAAAATTAAAGCTAAATAGTTACAAATGATTCTATAAACGGAAAAAAACAGTCATAATATTTAATACAAACAAAAAATAATTAAGAATTAATATAATAAAATGTATAACAATAATAGAAATCATAGATGATAGAATACAATAAGAATTAAAATAATAGTGTAGAGGAAATTTCTGATGATTCAAGTTGTTAGAATTAAAACTAAAAATGTAAATAGGTTTACTCTACTTTAGATTTAGATAAATAAATTCGCTAGTAAAATGATGAAATTAATGTCTAATAAAATTAGTAGCAGCTAGATAATTAGAAATAACAATAAAAATCATTATAAAATGACAAAATAATAAATAAAATATAAAGTGATAACTAATAATCACCAGATAAAACTATACAAAACTCTGATAACAAAGGACTTTAAACAGGTAGCAAGGATTAAAACTAACTTTTAAATTAAAATATCTTAAATACATCTAAATAGTAAAATCTTGATAACTCAGTTTAAAATGATTGGTAAGATAATATTATAGAAGAAATGCAAAAAAAATTAATCAAAATAAGCAATAAATGAAATTTTAAGATTATAAATAAACCATTTAACAAAAAGAGTAACATCTACAATAAAGTGACCAAAAAAATGAAAAAGCTTAGCAGCTAATTATTGATGAAGATAATAATAACAAAATTGAATAATAAGAATAAAAAGAATTAAATGGGGTAATGGAAAACAAAAATTAAACCTTGAATGTTCCTTGCCGATTATAAAATATAGATTAGCAATAAGCTAAATTAAGTTAAGAGATTTAGAAAACACAGTATTCTAATTTGATTACTGAAATTTAAAATGTTAATAATAAAGATTCATAGTTATAATAATAATAATGGCACTAAGATAATAATCCATAGCAACAAAACTTAATTGAATTATAGAGTGGAAATAACTTAGAAACCCAGGATCAAAATAATTATTAAGATAAATAATTAGGAGTTATATATAAAATTCAAATATTATAGGAGAATCTTTATTTAAAAAAGCCTTCTCAAAATATTGATTATAATAGTAAAAAATAAAAAATAATATAAATTTCATATTAAATATATTATAATGAATTATTTTAATTTTTATATAGGTTTTAGAGAGAAAAAAGTAATTTAACTTAGTAACTAATCTAAAAATGGTAATGCTTTAACTAAAATCAAGGTATTACCTTATACAAATTAAGAATAATAAAATGAACAGTTGACATAATAAATGGAAATTGACTAAAATAATTAACATAAAAAATCTTCATAATTTTAATAAATGTAATCTCAATAATAATAATAAAATCATTTTTAAAGAAATAATACAAGTTTAGAAGAGACTGAAATTGCTAATACCAATTATAATTAGAATATTTTATCATCTCCCAAGCCCAAGAAATCTATAGATAAACTTTATTCTACAAGTTCGACAAGTGGAAGTCCTGTCAATCATTAAAATCCTAATATTATTTCATTTTCAACTCCTAAAACTGCAGCTCATAACTAACATAATGTAAATACTATATCAATACAGAATACACAACCATAAAAAATTAAAGAAAATAATAAGAATTGAATTCTGGCAGCAAATCAACATTTTAATCTAAACATTCTAACTAATAATCTAAAGGAGTAGAACATGAAATAAAAAATATTAATAATGGAACTGAATAAGAAAATCAAGTTAAAAAGAATAAATGGATTTAAGAATATATTTCTAATGACTAGGTTAAGTAATTGCTAATTGATGATTACTAGGGTACAGCTAAAAGTAGGAAAAATTCGAATGATTAACACGGTTCATCTCACCAGTAAATGCAGTTATAAAAGAGATTTGAAGGAGTTTACAATTTAGAACTTTTCACTAAAAAAAATCCAGCTGAAAAGATACTAGAATCAATATCTTTAAAAAATGAATAGTAATAATTACAATAATAACAATAGAGCAATATTATGAATTCATCAGATAAAAATTAAGAGAGCGGAGAGAGCAATATATAGTAAGGTGAAAATTAAGTCCAAAATGAAAAGATCTCTATTGATTGCCAAGAGTAAATTTTAGAACATAATATAAAAGAAACAGATAAAGATAATGAAGATGGAGAAATTATAGAATAATTGGAGTAAAACTAAAAATAAAAAATGGTAGAATCTGGAGAAATTAACAGTGAATAAGAAATTAAAGATAATAATTAAGAACAAATAGATTAAGTTCAAAAGATGGAGGAAAGTAAATAAGAAAAATAATCATAAGATGAAAAAATTGAATAAGAAAATAATGAATAAAAATCATAAATTCCCAAACAAAATCTTTATTTAATGATTGAAAACTGGAGAAGTTTAAGTAACTTTACAGAAATGCTAATAAAATATTTAGATATAAATAATTTAAAAAAGCTGAATATGCCTTACAAACTATAAAAAGCATTATAGTAATTGGTTTAATTAATTAAAAAACTTGCAATAAAGCCACAGCCTCCCTCAAGTATTCAATAGGAGGGAAATACATAGGAATAGGAACAATAATCACCTCAACCAAAAGAAATATAATATTATTATAAAGCTCCTCATCTTCGATTACTTTTCTTTACTTTAAGTTCTAATATATAAGAAGCGTCTGCTAGTTTTATGGAATAAGACAAATTATTCCACAAAGAAGTATTTAATCTAGATTTTGCTGCCAAAAATTAAAAGTCTTACAAAACTGATATTATCTACATTAATTTTATAAAACGATGTTTCTATGAAATTACAATCAATCATGTAAGATAAGAAATTTTAAATTAGAAAGAGAACTTTATTAATTTAAATTTAGCTATTAATGAATCTTAAGATCCATAAAGCTTTGGTAGAGATAAAAATGAATAACTGGATTAAGAAGAAATTGAAAGGGAATTTGAAAGAATAAAAGGAAAATTCATAAGTGTTGACAGATTAATTGCAGGATAAAGTACTACATTATATTGAAAATCCTTTTTTTCCTTTGAAATAATCCATTAAGAAAAACCAAATCTAAATAATAATGATGAAAAATTATAAAAACTTCTTAAAAGGTCTATAAACAATAAATATAAACATTTAATTATATAAAATCATATAAGAAATTTTAAAATTTTAAGTAATAAATTAGTGATAATATATGTAAATATTTAATTGTAATTTTGTATTAACCATTTCTTCAAATTACTTTTTTATTAAAGTAAGATATTTCTGGGGCAGTTCTTATAAAATATATCACATAAGCAAATAAACAGAATAAAGCGATAAGAGTAAATGTATATTACTTAACAAAATCTAATATAACCCATAATTCATTGTCGCTAGACCCTATTTAATTGAAATGTTAGAACTTATTAATAAGAATGATTAGAATAAATATATCTGCTTTTATTACCTGCTCTATTTGTAGATAAGATTTTTATTAAATGTTTTTCAAAAATGTCTTAGCTTTTTTTTAACATTTTTATTGCTGAATAATACTACAATTAAGAAAATAACATTTAGCTCATAAAAAGAGTTTCTTAAAAATTGAACCAGTGCTCTTTAAAAATTGTGTATTCTTAAGATCCTAACAACTCAGCCATAGTTTTTTAAGATTTCATTAAATTATTCCTATTTGTAAAATAAATTAATATTAAAAATTAAATTTATAAATATAATTATTAATATATGTACCCATTTTAAACTTTATTTTCAACTAACCAATTAATATTTTTTACAAATTATTGATACTGTTCTAAAAATTAAATATCATGAGCTGCAGTGGTGCCTTTGGTTTTATTGAGTGCACTTTCTTCACTCCAATTGGTGAATTTATTCAGAAAATCACTACCATAAATTTGTGCTACTTCAGCTACGTTTTGGTTATATTCTTGTACTGTTATGGCAGAAATATACAAAGGAAGCTCCTATTTATCTTTTTCAAATATTTCTTCTATAATTCCTTGTTAATTATTCATATAGTTGGATCTAATAATTTTCAAAATTAATGTTTAGTAGATATTTTTAATTATTTTTAAAATAGATGATACCTTCTTATATCCCGTAAAAATAACTCCTTGGTTTCTTCATTTTCTAATACGACTACTATAATAGACAAGGGTGTTTCCTATAAGTGAATAGTATTTCTCAAAAACTATAAAAATTTTCGTTAGAATATTCTTTGTGAGAAATTTCTCCATCTTCGTAAAAATCAGCTAAAGCGTAGAAAGATGTTCTTTGAATAATGTCTACTTTTAATTCATTTTAAACTCTCAAAAAATCATTAAATTTGTATTCTCTGATAAACGTTTGATTTTAAACTGAAAAATGACTTCTTTATGGTTTATTTATGTTTACTCCCAGTAAATAATTAGAGTAATTAGTAGTTGGATGGGAGTCAGGCAGATAGTAATTCATTTAAGGAGATAGCGTTGTTTTTATATTCGGGCCTTTTATTAATAAATGTACTTATATTTTTAATAAATTTTAAAATACTAATTTATTTTTACCATCTTTTATATATAAAATGTCCTATTATATCGATGCATTTAGATAAACTATATATTTAAATCCCTTTTATTTCTAATATGCTTTAAGTCGTCTGCTCTTTCAGAAAAAACTATGTAAGCATTTGTATTTAAAATTAAAGAAATGAATAGAACTATTATTTATTTGATCATTTATATTTTAAATTATATTATCTAATATTATTGAAATTAATATAATATATTATTAATTTCCATATAATAGCATAAAATGTAATAATAAAAAATATTATTAACTAAATATCAGATAGGTTATAGTAGTTAATAATTATTATTTAGAAGAATAAAACTAATATATATTTCATTCACTATTATTTTATGTTTTATGACAATTATAATAGATTCTTATATGTTTAGTAAATTTTTAGAATTATTTATGGATAAGGCTATGTTATTTATTTGTCTACTAATACATGGTTATAGTAGATAAAGCATTTATAAATTTATAATAACATTTTATTGATTAGATTACTGTATCTATATATTTAGTGAGTTATAAAAATTATAAAAATACATTATTTTGAATTGTTTTTTCTATATTTTATATATTTTATATAAATGGTATAATAATTTGTTACTTATAATAGTATTAATAAACACTAGAATAAATTATAATTTTTTATTTCTATAATTAAACTTTGGAAACTTACTTTTTGATGGGTGAAAAAAGTAATAAAGGTCTAGTTATACCAAGGACTGGATTATTAAAATTAGAAATTATTTCATCATATTTAAATGATAAGGGAATTAAAGGTCATAAATTAACTAGTATATATAAATAGGATTAAGTATTATTAATTATGAATTAATAAAACATAAAAGTATATATTTAAATCATTGTTTTTAATAAATATTATTTTTTATATTCATAATTTGTCTAATAAATAGTTACAATTTTTAACGAAAATATAGGTATTATCAATTTAATATCTAATTTTCAATTCATTATTATTTCTATTTTTATTATTTATAATTACAAAGGAATTCATCTAAATTTTGTAAATTTTATTAAGCTTCCAGACTTTTATCACATTAATTAGATTGATTTATTTATTAAATTATGTCATTCTTTTTGTATGACATAATTTCTCATTAAATTTATTAAAATGTAGGAATAATTAATCCTAACTTGAATCATATATATTAATTTAATAGACATTTTCTTAATATTATTTAAATGAATCTATCAGATTAAATTCATCATAATTACATACAAATAAATCACTACTGTCAGAATCTTCATTTAAATCGAAATAATATTCTTATATATTCTTGGTTTTTAATTATTGAGTTAAATCTATGTTTTCTTTTTTAGTTTTGCAATATTTTGTAAAGTGATCTTCAATACTACAATCTAAAGTACAACTTTCTGTTTCAAAACTAAATTTTGTAGATGAAGTTATATTTTTAGTTTTCTAAACTCTTTGTTGTTAATTATTTTCTTCTTCTTTTATAATAATTGACCCCATATTATTGTAAGGCTATGCTTCTTTTATTTTAATTTTAGTGTTTTTTATAATAAGTATTTTTTAGCTTTATCAAATTTTCAAAAATATTATTTTTTTATTAAACTATTATCTATAAACCCAATCTATATTTTCAGTGGAATTATTAAATATTAAAGCAAAGAAATACTTCTAAAATTTTATTACATAAAAATATAATAATAGGTATACAAATCTCTGTTTATCTATTATTTACTATAATAAACTGATAAAAATTAATTCATTTAATTAATTAAAAATATTATACTCTCTAAAAAAAAATAGAATTTATGTTTCTTATAGATGTACATATATTATTATTCCAGCGAAAATATTCTCAACTTCTAACTATTTACTTATTAAATAAGATAAATAAAAATTGAGATTTAAATTATCAAAGTAATGATAAAATTTAGAAAGTAAATTTAAATATAAAATATTTAATATATAGATTTTATAAATATAATTACAAAACTATAATTATAACATAATTCCAAAGTTATATTTCCAGTAAAACTAAATTATATTTATTATTTAATAAAATAAATAAAATAATTTGTTAATTTAATTTTTTATATTAATTATTATAAAAGAATGTATTTTTAATATTTAAATTATATATTATAATTTTATTCCTATTTAAATATATTGATTTTATAATATAAATATAGCTTTTGGAATAAAAATTAATAAATCACTATTGTTATTATATTTACTTATTACATTTCCTTGCCATTTGTTATTACACTATATAACTCTAACCCCATAAATCATCAAATGATATTGTAATAAAATCGTCATCTAAGAACAAAATACTAATTTAATTATTAGTAAATTTTCCTTCTTTTACTTTTTGATTTTAATCAGAAGACTTTTAATTTTATTACTTGCTTTATTATTCGTAATTCTTGTTCTATTAATTTTTATTTTAGTACTAAATATTTTACTGAATAATATCACATTATTATTATTCTATTTTTTTACATACATTTAATTCATCGTTTTTATTTTAAAATGAATGATTTTATAATTTTAATAATTATTATTATTCTTCATAAACCCTGGATGTTCTTCTAAACTACAAGTAGAATAATGTTTCTACATATTATTATATTAGTTCTCTACGAAATTTTCTTTTTAATTCTACTGTTTGTCTGATATATATTGCTTGTTATATTTCTTTTAATTGCCTACATTTACATCCGTTTAAAATTAAGGGCACTGTTATTTTTACTTTGTACTCTTTTACTACGTTCCAAGAACACACCCCATTCTGAGTAAAATTTATAGTTTTATTGTATTTTAAGTTGGTTTTTGAGTTTTTTTTTGTATATATTTTTTCTAACTTAATTTTATAGCTTTTATAGCTTTAAAAATTATTGAATTACTTTAAAAGATCTAGCTAGATATAGGTTAAGGTAAGTGGGGAATTTTAAGATGGAATATAAAGTGTAATTATGATAATGTTTGAATATGTAATAAATTTTTATAATAATTTTAAACACATATTTTTAATATATTATAAATCTATTAAATATTATAAAATTAAAAATATAGATAAATCCTACATAAATAAGGTATATTTGTTTTAGAAACATTACCCATTATAAGAAAACCTAATTTCCAAAAATATAATTAGAAACTTGCATCATTAGAAATAATAATATACGTATTCATTTTATTATTTTTATAAATTCCAATTTTAATTTAAATAAAAATATTTAATTCTCAATTGCTAGGCATCTATTATCATATTAAATATTAGTTTAAATTCATTGGATTATTAGAATAATTTTTTACTTCCTTTTTTAAGAAAAGTTAATATTCAAGTAATAAACTTAAAATATTAAATAAACCATATATTAATAATATTAAAATTACTTCTCATAATTTTTTTATATTATTTATAAATCTAATCTTATTGAATATTCCTTTAATTTAATATAATAATTATAATAATATTATTTGTTTTAACATATTACCTTATAGCATGTTAAATACAAATATATTTAAGTATTGATATTATAATAATACATTAGATTACTAAAAGCAAAAATAAAATAGGCTACGCTATACTTACTAATAACTAGAAGTCATTAATAAGCAATTTATAGATGTTTTTAGAGAATAGTCCTTATATTGCAATATTTTTTTTTATCATATGTTTAAAAATAATAATTACTAAAATATAATTAAATGAAATTTCAATTAAAATAATTAAATTAATTTTATAAAAACTAATTAAAATTATAATATTAATAAATATTTATAAAATAACATAATTACTTAAATTAATAAGTTTTATTATAACATTAATTTGTATTTAACAATATATTGTGAGGTTATTATTTTTTGATTTTAAAATCATTTATTCAATTTTATAAATAGTAATTAAAGCAATGAATCAATCTATTTAATACAATAAATATTTTTCATTTAAATAATTCTAAAATTAGTAATAGATATTCATAAAAGAAAGAATTATTAGTAGTTATATAAATGCATTAAAAAGAATTAAATATTTAATAAACAGTAATTTTGTGTTTTCCAAATATATATTTTATTTATAAATTATAAAAAATATAAAACTATAATTAACATTATTATTTATTCTTGGATATTCTTTTATTTATTTCATGTTATATACAATTTTTCATTCCTTGCACATTGATTATTATAATTAATTCTTCAATAAGTAAGGTATTTATGTATTGATTTCCTATTAATTTATTAATAAAGAATATTTATTTAAGTTAATCGTAAATTCAGTATCTTTTATTATGATATCTAAATTATTATTTCTCATATATTAAAATTTAAAAATTAAAAGAAAAATTATGGAAATAAAGGAGACATTAAAGATAAATATTATAATTGTATACTTTTTATTAATTTTATAATTATATATATATATTAATTAAAATTCTCTAAATATATATTATTTATTTTAATTTCAAATTTCAACAATTTATCTGTATTAATTCTATTACTGAATTTCTTATTATTATGCAATAAAATTCCATTCCCATAAGTTACATATATCCATTATTTGGTATTATTCTATTAAATCATTATCATATTATAATGTATTAATTTAGTTTTTATTGTTATTCAAACTATTCATTTTATAATTTTGATAATTTTAAGACTTGTTTATAATAATACTCTAATGTATTTGTATTGGTTCTTTAGCTTAACCATGTGCATTTAATTTATTCTGTTTGATTTTATATTTTTAGAAATTTTTATTCCCATTTTGCATTTAATTATCTTACTGTTTTTTGATATTCTAATTTTAGTAATAATCTTAATCGTTTTATATTTGATTTAAATTAGATATGTAATTTTTTCTTTTTTAAAAAACCCAGGATGTTTTTCAAGACTACAGCAAGACGAACCTTCATTAAACTAGATTTAGCATGTTTTAGTTTATTATTATTAATTAAAACTACTTTTAAATGAATTAGTTTTTCTATTTTTTAAATTATTTTATCTTGAGATACATTTTTTTTAATTGTTATTACTAGGCGAGCAGCCCATTTTTTTATGTTTTTTTTTTAATTATTTATTTTATTTTCTTTTCTTTTTTCTTTTTTAATTATCGTCACTTCTTTTAGTTTATATGATTTAAAAAAGTGAAAGAAATTATTTTAGTCAAGGTGTTTATAATAAAAACTTTGATATAAAATTTGTAAATATTTTAATGAAATATTTACTTAAATATTAAGACCTATAAATATATATTACTATTCTATATTTTATAAGAATCATAAATAATTATATCATACATAATTAAATATTATTTATTTATTATTTTCAGAATAAACTGATTTACTTTTCTATGATATTACAAATTATTGATAAAGCTTTTTATAACAGAAACAATTTAAAATATTACAAAAAATAAAAATATTTCTAAAAAATATAATTCTAGGAAATGAGTAATAATATTAATTCTGATTTATATAATAATAATATTTAAATATACTCAGAATTTTACAAAATCTTGATAATTTAGAATAAGTAATAAATAAAATATTATATTATTATAAATAGATACAATATTATATTAATGTTAACAAAGAGAAATTAGAGGAAAAATTTTTTAAAGCAGTAAAGAAAAACAGCAGATGGAATATGTAAACTAATCGTATTTGATATCATATTTTTTTGTAATATAAGAGATAAAATTTTAAACAATATTTTTTTATTTATATATATTGGCAAAATTAATATATATAAAAGTAAGTAAATTCTAAAATATATGAAAAATATTTATATTGCATATTGTAAGTTGGACAAAAAGATTTAAGTGCTCTTTTTATAATTATATGAAATTATTAACCTTTTAGAAATTTAATTTTATCTGTATAATAATTCAACAAATTATTTGAATTTAAAATATTGGTATAAAATGAGTTAGTTTAAATATATGTGATATATTGAAATAAGCTATATAAAAATAATGTATTGAAATAGGACTATATATAAATAAGTGCTTTCTGGTAATTTAAACAGAGTAATTGTTCATAATTTGATTAGATATAAATATTTATTATTTAATATTTAATTAATAATATAGTATTTATAATATTATTTATAAAAGTAAGTGATAGTTTTAAATAATAATAGTAGAAATTGAATGTTTCAAAAACTTTTTAATTTATTAAATTTATTATTTTTTCTACTTTAATGCATTTCTTAAATGTAAGAATAGTGAGGAATTTGTATTTTTATATCATTTTATTCTATTTGAATTTTCTTTAAAGGGGATTGATTTTTTTAAATACTTGTTATAAATTATTCTTTTCATTCATTTTACTACTTTTTATTTATTAATTCTGCTTTTGATATTAATACTATTGAATTAAAAATAAAAAATGTACATTTTCTATTTCATTATCGGGTATATAGCTTCCATATTAACCAGTTTCATTATTTTAAATATTAATATTTTCAGATTCTAAATAGGATTAACTATTATTGGAAGATTAACTCCTACTCTCATCTATAGAATCATGGCAGAAATCTGGAGAATTTTCTATACTGCACCTTCTTTCTATAAATTCACTATGGTTTAATTATATATTTCTATTATTAACAGTTTTTTTGTTATTTTTTATTTTATATTAAAAGCAATTATATTTGTTATGACTATTTCCTGATCCCATTTTTTCTTTTAATTAGAAAATCGATTTTTTTTTTTTTCTTCTTTTTATATATATATAAAATTAATTTTTATTTATCACTACACTTAATTAATATATTAGTATAATTTCATTTTTCAGTGAAACTATATCAGTTTAAATTATAATGAAATTGTTTATTTTGCTTAGAAAATAAGAATTGATAAACATATAATCAAAATATAGCAATAGAATCGATTATGAATATATGGTTTAAATTAAAACTAAATTTTAATATTATGAAACTTATGCCAAATTTAATTAATACGATATCTTTATAAAATAATAAACAGGTTTATTTCAAAAATTTTATATGTTTATATATTATAATATCTAAAAGCATTATAAAAGAATAACTATATATTCTAAGCTATTATCAGTGGTATTTTATTTAAATGTTTAATATTGTACTATTTTAATATTTCAATATAATATAAATTAGAATAATTCAAAAAAGTTTACCCCATAATTTTGTAAAATAGAGAGTTTTCATATGTTGAAAAATAGACCTAATTTTTCTTACTTTAAAATAATTCATCCTTTAAATTCAAAATTAAATTACTTTCTATATATATATAAACATATAGAAAAAATTATTAGAATATTATTTATTTGGTATATTTTCAATACTTTTGCACTTTTAAAAATTATGATAATAATTTATTTATAGAATTCCATACCCTACGAATAAGTTTATTAATTATTGAAGAATTAATAAAATTGTATATAAATATATAAAAATCATGTTTAATTATTATATATCAAATATAAACTCCACCGTGTAGTTTTTTTCTTAATTTATCTTTTGATTTAGCATCAAAATTATTTTGCATGAGTACTATCTAAAAATCATCTGGCAAAATATTTTATAACTTTATGAAAAATTCTGAATCTTGTTCTCCTAATTAATTTAGTGATAAATTTAGCATTTCAAGTTGAGGATTTAGCATATATGCTGGACCTATAATAATAACGATTTAGCAGGTAATTATAGAATAGTTGAATTTAAGTTATTGGTATAAATTAAAAGCATTGTAATTTCAAATTGGAAAAAATTAAAATAAAATTGAAAATTAATTTTTACTTCCATCTATAAGTTAGACAATTGTTTCTAATTTAGGTAGCAGTTCTTCCGGGTTTTTCTTTTTTTATTTAATATATTTTTATAATAATGCCTCATTTTCTTACTTTTTCGTCTCATATTCTTCAATTTACTCTTAAGTTAATTTTTATTTTCCAATTTAAGTAAATAATTTTTATATGCAATTATGATCATTTATGATATTTTTAGCAAATCCTAAATATATAAATTTTTAATATTTATGCATGAAATCTGCCAAATAATCTAACCCATTTTTCCCTATTTTATTATCATATAGTTCTAAATATTTCAAATTACACTCAATGCCTTTTTATTATAATTCATCAATAAATGAAATAAACAATTTATCACAAATTCCATTTGATTTCAAAACTAAAAATTCTATTGAACTTTATCCTCTAAAGTATAAATATTATTAGATAAATATAAACAAAATAATATATTTTAGGTAGTTTTAAAAATAAACTTATAATATTTTACAGTGTTTTATAAAATAATTATTCAAGATCAGGGTTATCCGGAGAAATTTAATTATATTCAAAGAAGAATTTTATCAAATGATTATTAGGATTAGATAGAAATTATATTAAGTATTTTAGAACTGAATTACTTAAGTTATTATTAAATAATTTTAAAACTGTATATTATGTCTCTCTTTCCCAACAATACGTTAAAACACGTAAACTTATAAAATCTATTCTTTAATTTTAAATAATCAGAAATTTATTATTGTCTTTTAACTTTTAATCATCTTAATCTTCATTTTATGCCTGTTTTTCTACTTAATGATCCAATTCCTTAAAATTAAAAATTTTGTAAAAAATTCTTAAGTATTAATAATTAAACTATTTATATATTAATAAATATTACTTATAAATATGAAGGTAATGTTTCTAATTAAGGATGAGGAAAAACACCAATTACTTTAGAAAGAAATTAAATATTTTCAAATAGTTCTTATCCCATTTATGCTTATATGTCTTTCTAATACTTTTTTAAAAAATCCTCCAAAGCCTTTATTTCTTCTTCTGAATATTCTCTATATTCCCACCATTATGATTTTTGATTAAATTAAAAAAGAGGGGGGATTGCTAGATTATTACATTTAAAAGATATATTATGGATTTTAAAGCTATATTTTAATATATTTTTATAAAATGCAAATATATCTTATTACGTTTTATTTTAGGAGGCATTTGAAAAATAATTGTTATTTCTTATAGTTATTTAATTATAAATAAGTTTTACTTTGAGAATTAACTATATTCTTGATTAAACTTAATATATTATTATATATAGCATATTAAAATAATAGCCTGATAAAGTATTATATATTAAAATATAAGTTAATAAATTAATTTTATTCTAATTTAAAATATTAAAATGAAAATAAAAATATAATTTATCATTAAGTAGTCATATTAGTCTTTTTATTTTATTAATAAGAATAATAAAATTTTATTGTCTAAGGAAACTACTTGATATATACTAAAAAATAAAGAAACGGTGAAAAAGCTATAATATATTCTCCGTAAACTTTTCCAGAAAATAATATGAAAATACCAAAAAGGAAAATTAAATTCATTATACACATGTAAGCAATTTCGCAGTCAATTTTTTTTTTTTAATCTAGCCTTATTATTAAATTTAAATTCCATTGATATATATATCAAAAGCTTTACTTTTGATATATGAATAGACATATAAGTCAAAGCATAAACTAACAAAAATTAAAATCCATGATAAAACCGCTAGTATACTATGTAAATTAGATTAATAAAATTTAATCCATGCCTATATTGAAAGAAATGTAAGAGAAATAAAAGTGGTAACTTAAAATATTTTAAGAGAAAATAGCTTAGACATGATTGACTTTATTTATAGTAATGATTCAGAATTTCTTTAAAACAATTCACTGTTATATTAAGTTGTATGTTTTAAATCTTCTGGATTTGTAATAAATTATTATTGGGAGTTTAAATGCCTAGTTTTATTTTCTTCATCGCACTCTTGCATTTAATTGATGATTTTATCCCGAACCGAACATAATATTGTGGTAAGCAAAATTTTTCTGCTCTATAGCATAATAATTGAAAGAATAGAGATAATCGTCAATCCAGTTGCAAAAATGTAATAAGAAGGCCCCAATCCTCCAAAAAATGATATAAAGCAGTTATAAAAATGCTTTTTACAAATATTTTAATGATACTACAATTTCTCTCTTAACTCCTCTACTTTTTTTATTCTTGTTAACTCTATTATAATAATAAAAATGCAATGTATAAAATTATTTACTTATTTTTATTAAAAGGATTTGCATTATTTACTTTATATTAATATTATGTCTGTTATTAATATATTTATTCTCCATCGCTATTGTAATCGTATGTTATATTGGTATTATTTTTTTTGGAAATATTTTATTCTCCATCTTATTGTTATTAGAAATTATTCTTAGGTAGTTTATCATCTAAAAACTCCTGCAAACTTTCATTTCCATACAATAAAAATAACTAATAACATGAAAAAAGAACTAGAATCATTAATATTAAAATAATGATAGGAATAATTTATAAAGCATAAGTGTTATTGTTTTATTTTCTGCAGCATCTAGAATAAATTAAGAAATCATAAAATTACTATTACTTTGCACTATATTTTTTATACATCCTTTTTATTTGTTAGGAATTGTTTGTTTTTTAATAAACATTTTTGATATTTAGTATTCTTAATTTTCTATATAATATTTTTGCTTTTTTTGCTTTTTTTAATTGTCAATTTTTGAATTGCATATTATTATATAGAATATCAAGAATTCTCAATTAAATATAAGCATCAACTTTAATTAAGTCTTATATTTATTAGTATTGGTTTGCTTTTATGATAAATAAAAGGATTTGATTTATATTTAATACATATAACTTCTACTTAAATCACATATTGAGGAGATCTGATTATTTTTATTATACGATTTATAATTTATATCATGATCCAAATAAATCTCAAATGTAGTTTAGATTTATAAAATGATAAATACATATTAATCTAAAAAAATTTAACTTATAGTATATAAATATATATTATTAAATTTATAATTATAATCATTATTTGATATAATATAGAAACTTTTAAAAATAAAAAATATCATATAATAAATTGTCAGAAATTTTATTATAAAGAATACAGTCATTATCAATTTTTTCATTATACTTTTTAATTGCAGCTAAACTATATGCTCTTCTTAATAATATATTTATAATTTCTACACTGAATTAGTTTTTTTTTTATTAATCTTGTTTAAAAATATGGTATTAATTGCACATTGCTTCTTCAGGAGTTACAATTGATTTTAAAATATCTTAAAGGTTAACACTGCTATTTAGCATTTCTTTTTTATCCTAAATTACATTGATAATTTATTGATTTTAAACAAAAGCATATTTATTCAAGTAAATTAAATTTGATTTTTATTTATTTTTAATACAAGCATCATCTCCATTGATTATTTAATAAAATATAAACTATTTTACTTCACAAAAGTATCGTTTGTACCAGAATAGTATTTCCCTTTTTTGTGGTAGACCAATTGATAAAGACAAAAATATTAAGCTGGTATTTAAAAAAAAAACATAAAATAAGAAAAATGCAATTTTATTCGGATAGGGAGGATATTAAAGACTGATGAACACATGATTTTTTAGTTCTTTGTTTTTAGAATAGAAACAGGAAAATTATTTTGATTTTAATTCTTAGTTACTTAATTCATTTTTATCTGAATTACTAAAGAATTCCAAGCAGGTACTGCTTGGTAGTTTAGCTTCGAATTTATCTTATTTATTGAATCCTTTTAGTTATTTTAAGTTTTTATCTATTTCTGTATCTACAAAATCTTTAAAATGGTAATTACTGCTTCTGCATCCATATCCATTTTTTATCAAATTTCCTTAAGAATTTTAAAATTAGAGAACTAGAGCTTAGTATTGTTCAGTTTATTTTTCTTTTTTATCACGGAAATTGGTCTTGGTTTTTTCTATTTTAAAGGTTTCAGCTTCTAGTAACTGACAGTTATGACTTTTAACCATATCTGGATATTGTGATGAATATATAAGCAAAGCGTAAATTACTATCCAGGTGATTAATAATATGATTCCAATTATTAAAAAAATTATCGACTAAATAGGCTTTACTCCTTTAATTAAACCAGGCTTCTTTTTAACTAAAATAGCTATTATAGATATAGCAATCACTAAACTAGGTAATGTTAAAATTGCAAAATCAATGGCTAGAACAGATTTTAAACCTCCCAGAATGAATCCATATATGATACAGAATATTAATATAGTTATCAAGATAAACTTTAAAGCTATATATAATATCCAATATTTTAGGTAATCGTACATAATATTAAGATTATCTATTAAAAGAACGGTCTTTTTTGTTATAAGTAATTGGGAGTCATTGATTTGGTGAGAGTATTATCTTTCTATATCATTAGAGTATTTTTCCATTTTCTTTGGAACTTTTTTTTTAAAATTATTATTTATTTTATTATTTTATTAGTTAGTTAATTATTTATTTATTTTTTGTTTTTTCTATTTATTTCACTTTTTATTTATTTTGTTTATATTCACATGATTTAAGGAAATTTTTGTTGGTTAAATATTGATGTTTTTAATATTATATTATTAAAGAAGAGAGATTTTTGTAAGTGGCAGTAAAGCAAATTATAACCATTTTTCAACAATTCAACATATAAAATATAATTTTAATATTAATTTTAAAATTTTTACAAAATTTGTATAAAATGTTTTCTTTTTAATTAAATTGAAGATAAAAATATAAAGCTTTTTATTGGTTATATCAATTTTAAGCATTTATACTTATAATACAATTTACTTCCTTTTCAAGAAAAATATCGGTCAATTTTTGTGATAGTTTCACTCTAATTCAATATAATTATAAGAGTAACAAATTATTTAAACAATAATAGGAAAATAAGAGTAAATATTAAGAAGTAATTATAAATATTCATTTATATACAATTATATAATTAATCTAACTTTAAAATATGTAATATATAAAAATAAAATAAATTAATTCTTAGTTATTATTAAAATTGTTAGTACAATATTAAATAAATCATATAAGTAAGTATAAATGCTTATCAATAATATTAATATAATCATCATTTTTTGGTTGTATTAAAGCATTTTAATAGTAAAAAAGAAACTGCAGATGCAAGGATTGTACTTTTAAAAGCCAAATTAACATTCGGATTATTAAAGAGATGTTTGATCGGAAGATTTAGTTATTATTATAGTAAAGATTTTTCTTTTGAAAATTCTTAATGACTAATGATATCTGCACTGGCTAAGCTTTAAAATTTGTTTTAAGACCTTTTAGATATTTTTTAGTAATTTTCTTATAAAAATTTATAGAACGGTAAACTGACAAGTTCTTAGAGGGAAGCTCGTTTGTCAGGATCTACCTCGATCATAGCCTTAATAAACTCAACTAAATCTCTTCTGTCTTCTTGTTTGAACCATAATAGTCCATATTGTATTTGTTCAACCAGAAATGAGGATTAAATTTCTTTCCTTGGAGGGAAAACACCAAATAGGAACTGAAATAGAATAACTCCTAAGCTGTAGATATCACATTTTTTGGAATAGGGAATAAGACTCTACTAATTATATTAATTATTCAATTTATTTTCATTTTACTAAGCTTCATTGTTTTTACTTTCGCTCCTTTGTTCAACGTCATTATTGGTATTACAGCAGTTATTAGACATTTAACGGTTGTTCAAGTATTTCTATATTTCAGGAGCCATGTATCCCTCGGACCCAGAGACTCTATCAAGATAAATCACATCAAGATCTTGAGGAATTTTCTTGGAGAGCCCAAAATCAGCAAGCTTGGCCTTATTATTTTTGATAAGAATATTTTCTAGTTTTAAATCTCTATGTATAATATTATTTTCATTCAAAAGCTTCATTCCTTAAATGATTTGGTAGAAATAGTATAATTTGGTCGAAATGTGATAATCGGAGGTATTAATTTCGTTCAAATTCCCATTGTTGCAAAATTCCATTACGATGTAAAAAAAGCGGTTGTTTTCGTAGAATGAGTCTAGAATGTTAGTAATAAATTATCGATATTTACTTGGACATTTGGCCAGCTCATAATGGAGTTGAAATTCATTTTGGAAGTCGTATTATGGGAATTATTATATGTCTATCATCTTTATTGCCACTATTTACTGCGGATTGTTCTTAGCCTCTCCCCTATATATCTTAGAAAAGCCTCCTTGAGCTATCAAGTCACTTTCGTAATAAACATAGTTCCCAATAGTTCTTTTTTTCACCATTAAAGAAAACGGGTAAAACACAGACAAATACGTAAAGGAAATAACGTAAAATAGTAAAAAAATGGAGTATTTTTGCGCTGTTTTTGCTAAAAATAACGCCTTCTGTTATTTTTTTTATTTTCTATTTAATATATAATTTATATCTTTGTTTTTTTTGGTCTTTTTTTCTTTGAATTTATTTTTTTTTAATGTATGTTTGTCTTTAAATGTATTATTAATTATTTTAAGTAAATTATCAATCATTAATTTAATTAATTCATTGATTGATTGTATAAAAAAAGTTTAGATTAAACGATTACATATAATTATTACTCATCATGAAGAAATAAATTAAGAAGATAGAGAAATAATAATATTTAAACTATATAATAAATAAAAGTATAATTTCGTATAAAAGAGGATTGTTTAGTTTATTAATAATATTTATACCTAAATGTTTAATTAAGTTACTATATTCAACAAAATTAAGATTATAGTACACACTTATAAATCTAAAATTCAAAATGAATATTAATATACAAAATGTATATTTTATTTATTTTTATCGTATGGATTTAAGGAAAAAATAATTATTTTCTTTTTCATTAATTTGATTACTCTTATAAATTAATTTGCAAATTTATAATATTAGAAAATATAATTTATACAAAATTATAATTTACTGCCTTTTTAATTAATTTATTAAATTTATATATTTAAATAATTTAAGGCATTTTATATTTTTAAATAATAATATAAATTAATTCCTTAGATCTAATATCTTTTTTTTTAAATTTTATTTGAAAGATATGGTAAAATTAAATTAAATTATATAATTAAATAAATTACATATCTTTTAATGTTTATTATATTTTCAAATACTACTATAAATTATATTTTTAAATATTAGATTTTGCTTAATAAGTTGTTTTTTAGATAATCATTTGTGCGCCTCTTTTAGAAGTCTATGACCATTAAACATATCTCAAAAAACACTTCTCCGTTTTTTTACTTAAGTAATAAATAATATTTCCTTCCTATAAATAAATACAATTCAAAATAAATAAAAATTACATACTCCTAATATTTGTATAAATAATAAACAAACCAATACCCAAAAGGTAAAATAAAATATTAAAAAATACCAAAATGGGAATATTTAGAAGTGAGGAAATGGGTCTTTATTGGCTCAATATGCCTAGAGAATATGCATATGATATAATAAGTGCTTTGGGAAGAATGAGTAATGAATAAATCAATTAATTTATTAAATTATATTGAGTTACAATAATATTTTTTGGAATTCAGTCCTTTCTCTTAACAATTGATAAATGACTCATATTTCATTTTATTTGTTTACCTATTATTCATTTATCTTACTAAATAGATTCGCTTTAATTCATTGACGCCGATGAGAATGATACCCCTGTTTTCAAAAGACATTTTCATCATAATGTTAAAAGATGTGAAGATACCTTACTAAAACTAAACGAAATAGAAAATGAAATCGAGAAATTCGAGCTTGAAACTCTTAAATGTGGGAACATACAAGGGTATTTAACTAGAGTAGACTAAAAACTTAACCAATATAAATCCCAATAAAAATACTACGAAGAAATCGAATCTATTGTTGAAAAAAAATAGTCTTTATGCATTAATTACTTACAAATTTTGATAATGCTGTTTAAAGAAGAAACATGCATATTGAATAGAGAGCTGTATTAGATAAAGCCACGAGAATATACAATGACTAAGCTCAATAAGGGTACCAAGGAAGAAACAGCATGTAAGAATCAAATTTTATATTTTAAATGGTTTTTTAGTTTATTTATTTTACACTGTTTTTTTTTCTTTTTTTATTATTATGTAATAAATAATATATAATATTATAATTTCTTAGGATCTCAATATTGTCAGGTACCATAGATATTGAAGATGCTGAAAGATTTACAAGAACAATTTTCAGAGTTTCAAAAGGAAACTGCCTTACCATAGTTGAGGAAATCAATCCCGACACCAGGAAAAACTAATAGCTATTAAATGCCAAAACCAGAAAGGTGTTGAGAAAGAGCGTTTTTATAATACTTTACTCAGGCTCCGCCTCAGACTTTTTGCTCTAAAGAATGTTAAGAGTCTGTGAAAGTTTCGGAGCTGGAGTTGTTGATATCCCAAGTGAAATAATGGCCTAAAAACAGAAGTACGCCGATGTAGAAAAGAGAATTAGTGAAACGAACCAACTTGTAAAGCTTAATGAAGAGGAACTTGACAAATTTTTCCGAGAATTCACTGCTATTGAAGGGTTAGAACAAGGAAATGCGGAAGAATTGGGAGCCTGCTCCCGAATTGAGAGTATGAAGCTTACCTGCGCCAGAGAAAGGCTGATTTACTCCCAACTCAACTTGTTGAATCCCAAGAACTCGATTTATGCAGGGCTTGTGTGGATTTAGTAGAGCTAGGAATTAAAAATCATTTAAAATCTCAACTCTTTGTCCAATGCTAATCCTCACATGGCCACTGGACAGCTGTACAAAGTGGAAAACTATAATATTTCTCCTCCCACTCTTATAATCACCAATGATTTTACTTACCCTTTTTAAGAAGTAGTTAATACATATGGAGTGCCTAGATACTAAGAAATAAATCCAGGTAAAAAAAAAGCTGATTCTATTATTTTATATATTAAAAATGTTATTTATAAAACCATATTTATTTTTCTAAAACAGGTGTGTTTACAACAGTAACTTTCCCTTTCCTATTCGGAGTTATGTTCGGAGATATGGGACATGGGAGTGTCATGTTTTTATTTGCCCTTTATTTGTTGACAGTGAAACCAAATAAAGCCAGACCAGGAGCTTTAGATGGAGCCTATAGCTATAGATATATGATACTTCTAATGTCGGTTATGGCTATATTCTGTGGATTGATTTACAATGACTTTTTAGGTATGTCTTTGAACTTTTTCGGCTCCTGTTATAACTCGAAAACCATGCTCAAAAATGAAAATTGCAACTACCCCTTCGGATTAGATCCTGTTTGGGGTATTTCTAGTAACAAACTCACCATTCAAAATTCCTTAAAAATGAAAATGTCTGTTATATTTGGAGTAACTCAAATGACGGTGGGAGTCATATTGAAGGGATTCAACTCTATTTACTTCAAAAGCCCCGTCGATTTCTTTTTCGAATTTATACCTTAACTAGTATTCATCACTTCAACTTTCGGATACATGTGCTTCATGATCATATATAAGTGGCTTTTAGACTGGAGTGAAGATACCAGCAAGGCTCCTTCAATATTAACTGGAATGTTGAAGTTCTTTTTAAATTTCGGAGCCATTGATCCCACCACTGCCGAATTATATGAGGGATAAGCTTCAATTCAATTTTATCTTCTCATAGCCGCCTTAATAGCTGCCCCTCTTATGCTATTCCCCAAACCTATTATAGTATCTATGAAGCATAGCAAAGAAAATAAACACGGTTAAAACGCCTAGTAATAGCAAGCATCTGTAAAAGGAGGTTATGCGGCTCAAATTGATGAAGAATTGCCCGGCGAATAAGTAGAAGATAAGACTCCGGTTTGCCCTTACATGTAGGTTTCCAAACCACACGAATTTTCAGAAGAATTTGTACACCAAGTCATAGAAACCATCGAATTTGTTCTAGGATGTGTTTCACACACCGCTTCCTATCTAAGACTTTGGGCTTTATCTTTGGCTCACAGTTAGCTGAGTGAAGTTTTCTTTACTAAAACTATGATTCCTGGACTCTCCAGTGGTAACCCTGTTGCCATCATTATAGGATTCGTTATTTTTGCTAATATTACCTTGGGAGTTTTAATGTTAATGGACGCCATGGAATGCTTTTTACACACTCTCAGACTTCATTGGGTTGAATTCTAGAGTAAATTTTATAAAGCAGATGGATACAAATTTGTTCCATTTTCTTACATAAATGAACTGGAGAAATGATAACAAAAAACCCTTAAGAATGAAATAAAACCTATATTTTAATCTGTAAATCATATCATATGGAAAGCTAATATATAAACTATCACTATTATTTCTCTTTTTCCGATTTAATTTTTCACATTTTATTCATATTTGTATTGTACTTTAATTTTTAATATTCTAATTTATAAAAATGAAATTTTAAATTAGTATAGTAAGTAAATTCAATATTAATTTTATAAGTATAAAATATTCTTTTTTACTTATTTTAATTTAAATATTATTTATATATATAGATTTTTTACAACATTCCGATTTTTTATCTATTAGAAAAAAAATTCAATTATACGGGTATTACGAAAAAATACTAAAAATCTTAGAATATCATTGATTAATTACTCTAATAAAGGTTTTCATTACTACCTAATATTGAGTTTGGAGCATAAAGACAATTAAAATAAATTAACTTTAAAAATTTAGTTATTCTACTCTAATAAAAATAAAAAAATTAACTAAAAAGACTAAAAAAATGAAAATGAATTCTTTTTAAAAATTACTTTTGTTAGCTTTAATACTAGCTACTATTTAAAATGTTGAGGGATTAAGAAAAACAAAAAGATCTGAAAAGTAATTTGGCCACTCTATGCTTAATGAGTTTGATATGGATCCATCTTACATAAATATCAATGCAGGTTCTTACGGAGTAACTCCTAAAAAAGTATAAGAGGCTAAAACCAAATATGCCAAATAAGCAGAATGGAATCCCGAATTATGGTAAAAAATATTTTATTTAAACAATTATTATAATGAGTAGTATAGTGTAGAATATTTTGAATATAGTTAAATTATATCATATTTCTAATTTATTAATATTTAAGACAAATATAAAATTAATAATAAATATAATTTTGTAAATATCATTTATAATAATTGTATTCTAATTATTTATTTGAGGAACTAAAATTTAAAAATTATATAAAAAAAAAAATGCTTTAAATTTTTTATTTAATGTATAAAAAGGTATAGAGAGCAAGTAGAAGGAAAATTAGAATCTGTAAGAGAAACTATTGCTAAATATGTAAATGCTAAATCTAAAGATGATATAGTTTTCATTGAAAATGCTTCAGATGGATTCAATTCTGTAGTGAAATCTCATGAAATATTCAACTGGTAAAAAGGAGATAAAATTTTATCAACCAACATTAGTTACAGTATGGTCAAGAAAACCATTGATTTCCTTCATAACACTTACGGAACTGAAAACTATACTGTTAATTATAACTTTAAAAACATTTAATCTCACTAAACAATGATAAGTAATTAATTACTCAATCAATCTATAAATCTCTCATGTTTTATAATTTTTAAAATTGAAACTATTTTTCATTTAGATGCTTGGGTTGATGCTGTCAAATAAAATCCTGGTATCAAATTAGCTGTTGTTGACCACATTTCTTCAACTCCTGCTTTAATTTTTCCCATCAAATAAATTATTAGTTATTTGCAATCATAAGGTATTGTAGTTGTTATTGACGCAGCTCATGCCGTCGGACAAATTCCTTTAGACATGCAGGACTATAATGCTGATTTCTATTTCTCCAATTTCTATAAATGGGGTTATGCACCTAAAGCAGTTTCTTTTTTGTATATCAACACAAGCAAATACTCATCCAAAATTCATCCTAACATTATCGGAAAATATTATTTGGAAGGTACTACATAGTTTTTGCTATAAATGCTTATTTATTTATTTATTTATTTTATAATAAGGATGGGAAAGAGAATTCTTTTGGACTGGAACAAGAGATTTCTCCAATCAATTAGCTGTTTAAGATGCTATTGAATACAGAGAAAATTTGGGAGAAACTGTAAAAATATATTAAATTTTAAACTTTTAATATAAATCAATATAGATTAACGAAAGTATTTTTATTTATTAGAAAATTTTGGCTTATATGAAAAATCTATGCCTTGATGTTGGAAAAGAAGTAGGAAAGGTATGGGGAACTCATGTTTTAGTAGAGAATTCTGATTTAACCGCTGCGATGGTAAATGTAAAAGCTCCCACCAATGACTTCAATTTGGCTAATTAAATTTAGAACAAAATATTCCATGATGATTAGGCTTTCATAATCTTCCTATAATTTGATAATTAAACATATGCAAGATTTTCATGTTAAATTTTCAATGAAGTTTCTGATTATGTATTTGCTGCTTAGAAATTCTTACAATACTTAAATGAGTCTTTGGCTGATCAAAAACAATAAGAAGAATTGTTATGAAAAATGTTAATTATTTGTAATTTATTTACTTTAATATTTTCTAAAAAATTGTTAATTTGTATCCTATTTGCATTTAAAATTTATTTGTAATTCGTTTGAATAATCTTAAAGATTTTTAATATATATATTAACATAAATAATATATCAAAAATTTGTAGATACATATTAAAAAATATCAGAATTATTCCTCATGTTAAAATAATGTTTAGAAATTAAAGAAAAAAAATTGAAAAAAATGGAATAAATAATATTTTATGATAAATAAAATATTTCTTACATATATATTTAAACTATTTTCACTTTATATAATTTATATTCTTTAAAAATCAAAGTAATAAATATGAAGATAAAATAATTTATTTTCATTTTTAGTTAATTTGATTTTTTTATATTTGATCTTTCAAATTTTTGAGATTGTACATTTGCCGTTGATTAGAGATCACTGCAGGGATATTCTATGGCAAAATTTAGAATATTTATATACAATTTTATAACAATCATATATATATATAAAAAATTTGAATATTCAATTTAATATTTCAGTAAATTTGTTTGGATATTTATATATATAGTATATTTTTTGTTACTAGTTATGAAATCATAATTTCATAATTTCTAGTAGCTTAAGCATTCTGTGACGTACTCTAATAAATAGTTCGAAGTGAACAATTCTAGACATTTATAAGCAATATTAAAGCATTTCTTCTCTCAAATATTTATAAGCAATGATTCTGAGAGCTTTTTTCTCTTTTTCTGCCCTGGAAATGTTTACTTTATAGTTTTTAATAGAAAACAGGGCAATAAACTATTCTTTATTAGTAACTCTGTGATTTCTAGCTTTGTATTTTTTGAAAAACCTCTTAGGGGCAATATCTTATTAGTTCAGGAATTCAGTCAATTACTTTTTGTTTGTTTCAATATAAGACATGACTTGATGAGTTACATTTTTAAACATATTCTTCTTAATTTTTTAATATTAATCAAACTATTCTTAATATTAAAATAGATCAGCATCCTATGATTCGTCATTATCTTCCATATCTATGATCTTTTATATAGGAGTTTATTATAGATTTTAAACAGGTTATTTTGGTATTTCTTAAATAATTTAGACTACTGCTTATTTTTATTTTTATTGAGTAACAGACTAAACTTTAGAAGGTTTTTATTTTATATTTTGAGCTTTTGAAGCTATTTTTGCTCTTCTTTCCTCTTTTAAAGGCATTCTTCTAGAAGGCATTTCTTAAATGGGAACAGCAAATTGTTATTATTGTTACATTTATTATTACATAGGGATATATTAATTGTAGGGAATTTATTGTATAAATTGCTATTAAGGTTAAAATTGAGGTTATTGTTAAAAGGGTTAGCTTTATTAGGATTAATAAAATTGTTAACTATGAAGGGAAAGGTCACAATAATTCTGAGAGTTATAATATTAAGTTTTATTAATGGTATATCCATCCATTATAGAAACTCTTCTAGGTCTTGATGATCTTCTGAATTCGAAATTATTGGAGGGTTAAGATAACTTAAATTTATTTTTTCCATTCATCATATATTAGAAAGAACTGGGATTCATAGATTTTTGTAAAAAATTACTATTAGAATTTTCGAACTTGTCAACAACTCCTTAAAAGCATTTTATTTTCTAGAAGCTGTGCTCCATTTTATCATTATGGGTTATCATATTATCATTTCTATAATCTTCATTTTACAGTTATTCATAATGGTATCTACTACTGTCCAAATCCATTTTTAGCTGATTAAGCTTGTTATTCTACATATACTAGTCAGGGTTTTTGAAGTTTATTTCATTTTCTTCATGAAGTTAAGGTAGGTTATTATTAATGATGTGATTATCTCCATTAATTCCACATTCATTTTCTTCTATATGAGTATATTATCCATCAAAGCTGTCAGTCTAATTACCCTAAAAATAAAATTATTTTTTAATATTTATATTTTGTGAAATTTTCAGTAAAATCATTTTTTTAATTTTAGTTTTCTGCTTGAAATAATTTAATCAAAAATTTAATTTTATTTTTGTTATATAAGTAAATTAATATGTCATGATATATTCAGTTAACCCCGAACCACATATTTTTAATAAAAATGGATAGATAAAATCACCCATGAACATATATAAAAAATAACAAACTCAATCATTATTTAGCAGATATATGGGCTAAATATAATATCAAAATTAAATTATCATGATTTTCTGTTTAATTCTATCATAATAAAGCTAAAGCCTCTATTTTTTTTGAGGAGTTTTTTAACAGTCCAAAATGATTAGTATTTTAAAATTATACCAATAAAACAAGCAAAATTAATTACATGCCAGAATCGCTTTATAGCATTATATTCTTAGAGATCATTAGTAAGATATTAGTTAATCAAAGAAAGTTCATTATCTTTTTAACTGTCTTCAGGAATTGTGGAATAGTCCTCTTATAATTACTATTATCCATAATATGTAGGTATAGTTTCTAAAAAAAGAAAAGATTTAGTTTTTTTATATATTTTAGTATTTCTTAATAATAATAATAGTTACTTTCTTCACTAAATTTACCAAAGATGTAATCCATAACCAATTTTTTTTTTAAATATAAAAATAGGTTTTTGTGTGTGTTTTTTTAGTGCTTGTTTATATTTTTAATTATTTTTTTTTATGATCTTTATAAACCTTTTACCAAACCTAATAAGGGCGACTTTTATATAATAAATTAAAGTATTAATGAATGTTTATAATTTGAATATATATGGAATATTCATAATATAAGTTTTCTGAATATAATACTCATAAATAATAATAAAAAGTAAATCTATTATATTTTATATGAACATTATTAACTTTATATTATATTGTGATGCATGATATTATATCATCTGTAAGAAAATTGTAAATATCACAAAATATTATTGATTATTCATATTTTATAAGATAGGTTCATCATATTTTTATAAAAATTCTTGTATATTCTTAATTTTATTCCCAAATACTGACGGTTTAGGATATTCTAAACAGAATTTATAAGAAATGAAGTTTTAAATGGAAATTTAAGTTTTCAAATAGATAAGATATATATATATATTTTGTATAAATGATCATAACAAATTCATAATGTATAATAATTTAATAAAAAGTTAATATAAATATTAAAAATGACGTATTAAACCTTCATATTTTCATTTTCAAAATGATTTTTAAAAACATATAATTATATCTGAGTAGTAAAGTAATTTACTATATGTAATAATAACTATTTAAGATATTCTTATAGATTTTAGTCTGTTTTGCTATATTTAAAAAAAAATGGCAATAAAAGCATAGAATAGATAGATATATATAATATATTATTTTATTTTTCGATAAATAACAATCAAGATAATAAAATAAATCAAATAATACTAATATTTCATATTGATAATAAGGTATAGTTTTTATATCATAACTTTATCTATATACATTTGTAATATTTCATTCAATTTAATCTTTTAGACGTTTATTAAGTATTTTCTTATTATAAAGTAAATTATTATTTAGTTAAATTCAGATTGACTTCTATTACTTTAAAAAAACAAAAATACAAAAAACCAAATAGAAATCAAAAAGATCTAATATATAAAATATCAGGAATTTATTTCACTTAGCTATCCATCAATAAAGTATGGTATAATTCGACCATAGAGTAATTAAACATATTTTTAATATGATGTAGGAGAGAGAAATATTTTAGTAGATATTTTTTTAAATTATCTTGAATACATGATCATATAAAAAAAAATGTATTTAAATAATAAACCTCATCTACAATCAATTTGGAAAAAATAAAAAAGTAAGGTATTTGTTAAATTTAACTTTAAATAATTTACTATAGTAGTTAATATTAGATTTTGTTCATTTTAAGATTTTTATCTACAATAATATATTTTAAGATGAATAATTAAGACCATGTATTTTTTTTTTAAAAATTATAGCAAATGGTAAAAAAATTAGAAAATCCAATAAAAAATTATGACTATTATACTAATAACAGAAAGAATAATTATATAAACAAAATCTTTATATAATAAGAGTAAGTATTATATTTTTATAGTTTTGAAATGAATAATATTTAAAATAAATAATAAAGACATGCATAGTGTTTATAGATAATATATTTACTCAATTCTTAGATTCATAAAAATAGTAAAAAATGAAATCCATATAATAATATATGAAGTATATTAATAATCCTTGATAAAATGATTATATTTTTATAAATAAAATTATAATATAAAGTAGCAAAAAAAATATAATCTATAAATATGTAGAATAATGTTTTATATATATATTAAATTAAATATTGAAAAATTTAAGCAATTAATGTCAGATTTTATGAGATATATTTTGGTTTTATTTAAAATATAAGTTTATTTAGTTTTAAATTGTTCAAATATGTATGCAATGGTGATTTTAATTTCTTCATCGATTTTGATAGACATATTTTAAAAGAAATATACAAAAATCACATTAAATTATACAAAGTAATACTTTTAATAAAAACCATGAAAAGCAACAGAATATTTATTAAATATAAAAAAAAAGAAAAATTTTAATATAAAAGTAAAATTACACAGTTAACTATTATTAATAACTTTATTGTTTTGTGCTTGATTCAATCATTGTTAAAATGTACAAACTGATTATTTACATTTCTCTTCAAATTATTTACTTTAGAATATAGAATATACTAATAGATAATGCTATGATAAAATGTTATAAATATGGCCTGATCATACTTTCTACATTGAACTTCTAATACTAACTCACTACTTTTTTAGTAATATACTATTTAAAATAATTCCTCCCAAATTTTTTAGATAATCACCTACTAAAAATATAAAAATTAAAATTTACTAATAATTGTATTGTATTTTATAATATTTTTATTTATTTTTTTGACAAATATTATTAATTGGGGGATTTAACTTAAAATATAAAGTTTCTAAAAAAATAAGTTATAACAATAGAAAAATTTTAATTTAAAAATAACTAACTTTTATTTATATAATTTTAAAATAATATTATTCTATAATAAATAATGTATAATAAAAAAAATTTACCTTATTATTAATTTTACGATGAAACCTTTTTATTTTATAAACTCTATGCATTATATTTAGTATTTTTTAATGTAAATTATGATATATAAAATAACATTATATAAAGTGATAATATTTAAATTATTAATATTATAGTTTTAAAAGGATGGGTAAATATATGGTTTGTTTTATTTTATTTTGCTGTATATAAAGATTTAATACATTCAACTTACAAATATCTTCTAAAATGTATTGTAAATCATTAATTCTTGATATATTTTTAAAAATTCTTACATAAAATATTTATTTCTAGGATTTTAATATATAAAAGTAATTACTTTGTTTAGTTTTTAATAAAGTCATTTTTAAAAGATATTGTTCAACATTTATATTTTTTAGTAATAAATATTTTAAATATTGTAAAAGAGTAGAAAAAAGGTATTACTGTTAAATCATTCCCATTGAAATTTTACCGAATTATCATTGGTCTAGTTTCAAAAAATAGTATTTACGATTTATTTTTTCTTTCAGATAATTAGAATAAATTTATAGACTCCATTTTAATTTTTTTTTTTTCATATATATGGTTTGCTTTATTTTTGATATAATGATTATACAATTAAATAAAAAATAATAAATATGTGTGGCTATTAGTAATTCAACTAAGCTATGTATATTAAAATATATTTATATTATATGGTTACACACTAAAATATTTTATATTAAAAGTTTTTTTATTATATTATATTTTATTTTTATGTATTATAAAAATTTTTACTATAGTAAATAAATATAATATTATTTAAAAAATCAAAGAATTATATATTTTTTATAAAAAAAAAGCGTAATTTTATAATAGCTTAAAAAGATAAAACTAGAATTTTTATAATTTTGTAAAAATATATTTCTGTTTTAAATATAATATTTATTTTCCATAACTTTTTTAAAAAATCTACATTTTTTATTAAAAATTTATAAAATATAATAATTTTTCATAAATTAATATATTATAAATGAATATTCTAAATTATAATTTTTATAAATTTCTATTAAAATTTATTAAGTTAGTCATTATATATAAATGCATGATTACAGTGAAAATGTATTATTCTCACATATAATAATTAAAAAAAAAAAATAACTAGGATAATGGAAAATCTCTTATTGCCAATTGGAAAGAATACAAATATTCATCATTGTCTTAGCAAGAACTAAATTTAAACCGTGTAAATTGCATGAACTGCTTTAAATTACTTCTTTAAAACCATTTATTATATATATTCAAATTTTAATATATGAAATGAATATTTTAAAGTTAAATGCAATATAATAAATTTAATATTTAAAAAAAAAAAACAATGAACCACCTACCTAATCAGGCAAAAAATAATGGAAAAAAGTTTTTTTAACTTATATTCATATATATTATTGCGTTTATACCCTATTATCAAAATATGCTAAAATATTTATTTTATATGAAAATATATAAGTCTATAATAGCTATATTAAATAAATTATAAATACTTAAAAACAATTATATTTAAATAAATTATTAAAATTATCTGTCAATGTAAAAAAGTAGTAAAATATAATTTTTGTTAAATATTATATTTTAATTTATAATTTAGTAATATACATATAGTAGTATTTTGTATATTGTTATATAATTAATTTTACCGTATATTTATATAATTATATATTAATCATAAATCTTATAGTAATTTCATAAAGTAGTGTCTCATTTTATAAAAATAATTTACTTCCTTGATCTTTGACTCATAAATACAATATTGAAAAAGCTATGTTCTAATAAAATTAAGTGCAATTGCCCTTAAGGCCTATTTTTATTTAAATAATTACTATTGATCATATTATTTATTCTTATTTTGGACATTTTTTGTATTATTACTGTCTTCTTAATTTGAGTGATAAAAAAATAATTATTTAAATGATGACATATTATGAATTTTTATTTTAGCTGAATTGTATTAATTAAAAAATTATTAAGGTTTTATTTGCATTTTCAATAAATATGGTTAAATTTTTTTTTTGTTTTATTAAATATGAGTTAGAATCGAGTGGCAGATATTTTTTAAAAAATTTTTTTTCGCTCTTTTGTATTATAAAGAGTTTAAAACTTGTGAGTTTTCTACTTCATTAGAAGAAATTGTTTCTTCTTTAGAAAGTTACTGGATTTATTATTAAATGTTTTTTAAGGGATTGTAATTTGTTTATATTTCTTCCGATTAATTATTTTTTGATATTTCAGGATATTCTAATTTATTCTTTTATTATTCAGTAATTTTAATATCAACAACTTTATTATTTTGATTTATAATTTATTGATTATAATTTTAACTTGGCTGTAAGGATTGCTATAATATATATTTTTCAAAAATATCTTCATCGCAATTTTAATCTTTTTATTTTTATGGATAATTTTAAGTTGATTCAATAATTGAAAATGTTTAAGATAGCAATAAACTAAATTAGTTTTCTGAAACAGGCAAAGTAGATAATTCCTTTTATAAATTTTAAAGTTCCTATTTATTATTTTAAAGTTAATGAATATTATTATAATTACAATTTAAATATATTTTATTTTTTAATTTAAAAAACAAAAAATTTTTCTAATAGTTTTACATTTTAATAGACATATCCTGTAGTTTAGGAAAAACTGGCATGTTATTATAAATTAGTTAATTACTATCGTTGTTCCATAAATTTTCTTAAGGAGAAAAGTTGACTTCTATAGATTACTGTCTAGTTATAATATTATTTTTAGTGCTTGATAGCTATTGCTTTATACGAATAATTTCCTATCCATCAAGATTTTTCTATTTATTTTCTTAACAATTTGTAAAATCCATCTACATACACTCTTTTTATATATATTGGCTTGGAAACTAGCTGTTTTATATTTTTTCTTAGGAGTCCTATTATCTATAAAACTCTTAATTCTCTTAAAATTCCATTATTCAATCTTTATTTATGATTTTGTTTTTAATATTATTTTGAGTTTATATTGTTATTTATAATAATTAATTTAATATTATTTATTATAGAAATTAAATATGCTTAATTTTATATATATATATTAATAAGTAAAAAGTCGCAGGTAAAAGCTGAAGTAAAACTAAATTCTCAAACTGAAATTCTTTAATAATCCAGTAATAATAATTATTAAAATATATAGATATTTATAAACGAAAAACCTAAGTCACGACATTTACTAAAATAATTATTTATATATATAAAAAAAAAATTTGTTTAAATTTATTGTCATTAATAAAAATATTTAAATATTTCTTTTATGTCATATTTATATAAAGTATATAGTATTAAAAATAATATTTTTCTATAATATAGAATAGACACCAGATCAATAATGATAACTGACTACTATGACTGTGCTTATTTTCCATCCCAAATTATAAAATTAAATTTTGTAATTTTGTAAATTTTAAAATTTTCAGTAGTTTTGTAATCAGACATGATTTTTAAAATTCAATGTTGTCATTTAATTATTAGTTATTTTTGCTGATAATATTATTATATTAAAATCAAAATTAGCAGCTAAGTGCTAGTTTAAATTCTACTAGATAATTATTTCAATGCTATATTTAAAAATAATATTAAAAAGTTGGTTTTAATATTTTTAATATATCTGTAAATCTCAAATTCGCTTATTAGTATCCTATAATATTAGTGTATTAAATTTTAAAAAAGACTGCTAGAGAGTAATAGTAAAAAATTAATATATATTTAAAATATATTTGTATATATTATTATATTAATATAATAAAAATATAAAACTATTTATTTATTTATTTATTTATTTATTTATTTATTTATTTATTTATTTATTTATTTATTTATTTATTTATTTATTTATTTATTTATTTATTTATTTATTTATTTATTTATTTATTTATTTATTTATTTATTTATTTATTTATTTATTTATATAATTAATTAATTTCATATTGTCTCTATTCAATATTGCAATAAAAATACACACTTATTTAAAAATAAGAATTACTAAATGCAGTTTGTATATATTTATTAGCTGCTATTAAATATTATATATTTATATAAATAATATAAAGTAAAGTAAAATTAAATTTATATTAATTCGAAATAATTATGAGGGCCTAATTATAGAACAAATTAAACACATTAAAATATGACCAATTATAATATATAATTATTTTTATTTTTATTAGTTAAATATTTAATTAAAATAATATTAAAAAATAAATTTATATTTACAGACACAATTTTCAGTATTTATTTTAGCATATAAAATATGGTGATCCTATTCATTTCATTTTTAGAATTAATAAAGCAAGTTTAAATAATTAGTAAAAGAACAATTAAAGAATAGTCTTATTTATTAAATTAAATTTAATTCTTAGTTATTAACATATATGTTAAAGCTATACTAAAAAAAGTAAAAAATAAAAGAAAATATAATAATAACATAAATTTTATATTTTAAATGAGTGAAACCGGTCAATATTATGGTTTATAAAATGCAGAATAGTCAAAACGCAAAAGTTCTTCAGATAAATAAATGCAATTATACGTACCTAATATAAATGTTGATTAAAACTCAAGTATTGGAATGGAAAAATAGATCTTCAACATAAGTAATGAGAATTAGTCAATCGATCACATTGGAAAATCCCACTCTCAGAATGATAAATACAATATATGCAAACATTCAGTTGGGTGTTAATATTCACTTTAATAGGGAGAAGATGATAAAAATTAGTAAGAAGAAAGTTATAGTAAAGCATCAAAGAAATAAAATCAAAATCTTTAAATATAGTAGAATCACCCCTGTGTATTTAAAAGCTATGCAAATAATATAAACTCTATTTAACCCTACTCTGACATAATAAACCCCCTCCTTTTATAAAATAACAATAATTAAATTTTAAAACAAGAAACGAAATAAAATTCTAAAAAATCTGATAAAATCGATATTTAAATTCAAAATTAAAAATGCAAGGAAATGTTTTAAATAATTGTTTATAATAATAATAGTACTTCTTTGCTTTAAGAAAATTTTACTGTAAAAGATGAAAATAGAAGTAATTAATAAGATTAAGAAAACAAAATATAAACATCATAATTAGATGAAGATATCTAAGCTTTATAAAGTTTATCAAAATAAAACCACGAAAATGAATTGTTTATATAATGCAATTACTCACAAGAAAAGAAGAAGAAAAATGACATTTAATAAAATAAATGCTATACTTGTAGCTAAATATCTCTTAATGTAATTTCTAATGATGAATACAATTAGCATTAGCAAGGAATTCCGAATACAAGAGAAAAGTCATAATCAATTACGTTGAATAAAAAAAAAGTGGATTTAATAGTAATTATCTATGCTAAGATAATGCTACTCTTAATTTAAATAGCTAATCTTAAGGTATTTAATATAAAATATTTTAATAATTTATTGATTTATAAGTCTAGAATTTATATTAAAATGGTAATTGTTAAATCAATTATATGGGATCGGATATTTAATTTAATTAGTATTTATTCTTCATTTTATTTTTTCTATATAATTCAATTTAATTGATTTATTCATATATACACATTATTATACTTATGATTTCTATTGGAAAAATTTGAATTATAATATTCAATATCGATTCTACGTGTTTATTTATATATTTAGATCATAACTTTGGGTAGTAATTGTTGAAAGGGTGAACAAAAATATAATAAATTAATTAAATATAAAAAGTTTAATGCAGATATCCATAATTTTTTATAATTTTAGGAAATAAATCAATGAATTTTTTTTGAAATTTTTATATGTATAAATGTTAAAAGATTTTACTGTCAAAATCACTAAATATTTATTTTACTATTTTTATTATTTTTTTTTGGTGGGGTAAATTTTGAAATCATTTTATATTCCCGACAAATTCTTTCTTACTTTTATTTATTTTAAATAATGATAATAATATATAAATTAAATTTAATAAATAATTTGGTTTGAATATAAAATCTGCCATTAATAATTTTTATGGGCAAATTTGAAATAACAAATTAATTTTATATATCATAATTCACTTTACCTTTTTTATTAAACTAGAAAAAAAGGAATAGAATAAAGAAGAATAAAATAATACAAGCTAAAATATAAAAATGGATATATTAAGTCCACTAGATGATACTACTCCAGTAACACCACCAAACATTGTTACATTATAGAGAAATATAAGTTTTAAATAATCAATTCAACTATTGGATGAAAAAAAGGATAAATTTAGTAGCGAAAATACGATACATTTACAAAATAAATAAATACCAGAAAAATAATAAGGATTTGCTCAATCAAAAAGAGAAAAGCTAAGAAACAAAGTTAAATGTAATATAATTATATATTTTTTTTTTTCCTACCAAAAAATATATTATTTATCTTTGTTAATATATTAATATACTAATTAATTAATAAAACTATATTATTAATATTTCAGTAACTTTATTTGGTGATAAAGGCAGTAATACTTAAGATAATTCTATTGCTGAAAATTGCAAAAACAGCAATAGTAGTGCTACTGTATTCAGAAAATTTAAAACTACAAGGAATATTTAAGAAGAAAAAAGATTCTAAGAATAAGAAAAGAAGGGAATATTTAGAATATATGGAAACTTTCATGATTATTATGAAGAGTTTGATATTTTAGGAGAAGGATGCGTAGGGTTAGTAAAAAAAGCAAAAATAAAAAAACAGGAATAATGTATGCTTGCAAAATGGTATCAACCAGAGATGATGAAACAATATAAAATGTAAGGATTTTATAAATATCTATAATTTTGACGAAATTTATTATATATAATTATTCTATTTTTACAGATTTTAAATGAATTTGAACACCTGAAAGAACTAGATCACCCAAATATAGTAAAAGTATACGAAATATACATAGATTCATATAAAGGAAAAGTCTATTCAATATTAGAACTTATAAATGGAAAAGAAATGTTTGAAGTAATTCATGATATGGGCCACTACACAGGTAATATTATAATTAAATAACTATTAGTTTATTTTTATTAAATTATAATATTATACCAAAATGATTAATATTTTTTATTAGAGGAGAATGCAAAAATAATTTTCAAATAAATTTTGAATGCTATCTATTATATGCATGATCATTATATATGTCATAGGGACTTGAAACCAAACAATATTTTATGCAATTAGGGTAATTTTATATTAAGATAATATACATAATATTCGTATGCTCAAAAAATATAATATTAAATAATATTATTTATAAAAAGATGGAACTGAAGTAAAGATAACAGATTTTAACGTGAGTAAATTTTCAGATTCTTATAAGGACTACTCTGAATTAAAATTAGACAAAAAGATAAAAATGTGGACTTATACGGGGACAGTTGCCTTTAGCGCCCCTGAACTACTTTCTGATGGTTGCTATGATGAATCCATAGATATGTGGTCCGCGGGAGTAATTTTATATACAATGCTATCTGGATAAGAGCCATTTCAAGCAGAATAGTAATAATAATTTATATTAATTAATTTAGATATATAATAATTATTAATTAATCAGTTTAGATGATTTGATAAAAAAAATAAAATCCGGAATCTATTCATTCGAAGGACCAGAATGGGATAAAATATCACAAAATGCCATTGATTTAATTAAAAGGTGCTTAGAAATGAACCCAGAAGAGAGAATAAGTCCTCAAGAAGCTCTCAATCATCCTTGGTTTATAATAAACTAGTCTCCTACATAATCCCCAAGCCAGAAAAAAGTTATAGCTCGTTAGTATTTATGCAGAAATCTAACAAGATTAACAAAAAATACAAAAAAACTATTTTTAGAAGACTTGCCCAGTCCTTTACAGCAATAAAAATATCAAAAACGAGTCAAAATTCAATAGAATTTATTTAGTTCTGTGAATTGCTTCAATATCTAGGATATGTCTGAATATAGGATTCAAGAATTACAAAAGAAAAAGCTATCAAATGTAACTGAGACAATGAGTTCATAAAATATATTAAATATTCAAGAGTTTTGCTCCTTTCATTAGAGTAATGTAAACTGTGAAGAATAAATTATAAAATAATATTAACATGAAGCGGATGATAAAAATAACGGATATGAATAATTTAATTTAAGTGCAAGCCAACTAGATGAAGATTAGAGAAATAATGTTATAAGTAATAGTAATTCTTATAGCTAGTTTATCTGTTATGAAAATGAAGAAAATTATAAATAAAACCCTAATTCCCCTAACATCATAAGGGGATTTTAATAGTAAAAGAATGAATAATCATAGCAATTGGAAAATAAAATTACAAATAAGCCTGATGTTGAAAATTATAATAATGATGATGATGAAGCCCAAGAATACGATTATAATTAAGAATCACTCACTGATTAATCGATATCCTTTGAAAACATGAAAGACTCATAATCCTTGTCCTTCATTGATATTAAATTCTAAGAATAAATTGCTTAATCTGAATTGATAATCAATGATAATATAAGTGTTACTGATGAGAATAATAATAAAAAAACTTGGTCAATGAATAACAGCAGTTCTTTAGCAAATACTAAAACCAGAAATAGTAGCAGCAACAAAAAGAACGAAAAAATATTTAAGATGAGTTCAGAAGCAAAAACTACTCTAATAGTGACTTAAGAAGAAAAAGCCACCAATAAGTTAATAGTGGCAACAACAATATAAATATATTCAATGATAGCTCAACGATTATAAGAAGCTCTGACAGTTTATTTAAAAAGAAAAAAGTTGAAAAAAAAATTATTATAATTGTGATCTATTTCAATAATCGAATCCAAAATTTTCTTAAAATTCCAAAGATTCAAAGAATTCTAATAATAAATAAAATCAATTTTCAATAAAACTATGCAAAATGAAAAGCAAATTGTATGACAGTGGGTAGCTATTAGAAGATCAAAACAATTAATAAAATAATAATAATTTTAAATTAGACAACAGCTTTTAAGAATTAATTAATCAGACTGAAAATAAAACTGATAAAAATTTCAATAGAAACTAAAATCAAGATAGTGGCTATGAAAGTGAAGAATCCAGTGGTAGTGATAGATCTAATACAGAAATTTAATAGCAACATAAAGATCATAGAATATCTGAGTAATAAATGATTTAAAATTATGTTTTCGAACAGTAAGAGTTAAAACGATAAGAGAGAAAATAATTGAATGTAAGTAGTAAAACCCTAAAGAGTTCTACAAGTCTAAAATGTAATAATAAAAAGTGATATCATTCAAATAAAAAAATAGATAAAAATTATTATTTTTATTTTTTTAAAATTAAAAATTTTTTTTTTTTATATATATCAATTAAAGTCCATTTTATTAATTAAAAAATAAATATTTTTATATAAAATTAATTTAATTTATTATATTTTATTCTATTCTTATAAAAAAATTTAATTGTAAAATGTATTTTATACAATAATAAATTACTCCATTTTATAATTTATTTCCTATTCATTATTAAATAACCTCTTACAATCTCTTTTATATTTTCCTTTTCTTTGGGACTATAAAATATTAATATTTTTAATAAAGCTACATCTTTAAACTTATTTTAAATAAATTACGTTCGAAATATTCAGAAAGATACTCAACTTCTTATTATATTAAATCCTATATTTCTTTTATTTATCCAGAAAGTTGTATAGCCTCTTGTTTTTTATAAAGCTAAACTCTTTGGTTATCTACTTCTGGAGATACCTATAAATCCTCTAAGGAATATTCAAAGTAATCTGGATTATCCTATTTGCAAGAATCTCCTATTTCTTTGTAATCTTATAAAAGCTGGAAATATATAATAGTTAGTAGGTGATACAAAAAATGAAGACAATTATATTAAAAAAAATGTTTACTTTCTTTAAATGTTGACATTATGGTATATCAACAAATTAGTTTTTCAATTCTATGTGTCCAGCTGTAGATTTAAAATCTATCAATGTTCTTCCCTTTAGCTTTTACACATTGTTTTAGAAAACTAAAGCATCAATTCCCTCCAATTAACTCTACTAAACTATTCCTTTATTATCCATGTGAGTAAATTTTATTTTATCAAATCTTCTGACAAAGGCTTTTAAAATCGGAAAATTTATATTTTCTTCCCATATATATTATTCCATCTAAGAATTAATTTATTCATTTAAATGTACTTTATTTAAATTTGTTTGATATTTACTTAATTTTATTATAATAAGGCCAAATATTACTTGAGAAATTTAGATTACTTTCGCATTAATATAAACTGAAAAATAGTGGGGCATTGCTTTTGTACTAAAATAACCATAGCCTTCATCTCCCAGTCGCTTTATTTTACTTTTTGTATCAAACTAAGTTATTTGATCTATATTATTTAGTTAAACAAAAATATTCATGAGTCCTCCCGTTTAAATACTGGCTAAAGACGTTTAATTATATACACATGCTGTAACTTTTAATGATTCAATATGCCTTCTTAATTGTCTAGTTAAATAACCTGTTTCTAAAACTTCTAATTTTAGCTTTTAATTGGTTGGTGGAACAAAACTTAGAATTTAACTCTTTACCTATTAAGCTTTTTTCATTTTATTCGTATCTTAACTGATTATCTCTAAATAACTTGTATAAAAGAACTTGCTTATATTGCTATTTTAGAATTTTAGTAAAATTATTGAAGTGACAAAATTAATATTATAAAAGTTAATTTGAGGTAAAAAATGTGTTAATTAAAATTATTAGTTAAAAACGATTTTATAAGATTATTTTAACAATTTTATTTATTTTAAAACCTAATAATTATATATATAATATTTAAATAACAATAGTAAAATACAAAATATAACTTTAATAATATATTTTATTATATTTATGATAGTGGTAATAATATCAATTTAAATTAAAAAGTTGGATTTAAAAATTATATTTATATACATGAGAATAATAAAAATATTGATTTTAATTTATAGGTATTTATAATATAAATTAATTATTTATTTATATAAATATAAAATGTTAAATGAAAGTAATTGAATAAACATTCAAAGATATTTTAATTTAGCAATTTTGACTAATTTTTACAGGTTTTTTTCTCTTTCATGGTATTGATTAGATATATTTTCCAAAATGGCAGCAAAATTTTATAATTGATTATCTTCTTTTTCTCCTCTGAAAGAGTGAATTAGGAAAGAGTTGTTAATATCTTCACTCAAGTTTTAAACATTATTGTCAATAAGTATGGATTAGGAAACTTTTACTCCGATATTTTTAAGAGACTTAGTGAACTATTTTTCCTAGTTTAAATAAATGCACGAATCTCGGTAGAAGGTTTTAGTAATAAATTGTCCTTAGGGATCAATGATATTTTTAATTATAGTATCGGCGTATTCTTTACCTCCTGCTGTATAAATATATATTTAATACATTTTAGACATTTTTTAAAAGAACAAGGCCAAGTGGGGTCTTTCTTTTACATAGATTACATGTGAGTTTCCATTTTTTTAAATTCAAATTAAGTTTGGGTTTCACATATTCTCTTTTTTGTGGCATGAATCAGAGTCTCGTCCAGGTCTAAAACAAGATTTAGCTTCTTTGGCGAGGGCTAGATCGTTTAGAAAAGCATTTTTTTAATCAAAATCAAAATTATTTGAATTGTTGTTTTTAAAACCATCAGACCGTATTTTATTAGATTTCTGGGATGAAATAGCGTTAATAACGCTTCAATTAAAGTACAAACTATTACATAGGTGATGTAAATAGGCAAAAATAGTAATTTGAGGGCAATAAAAAACACAGACCTCTCGTTACTTTGCTTATTGTGAGATCTGGAAGCTAGGTTTTTGGGTATTTCAGGGATGAATTTTGGTTATTCTATTTTATTTTAGTCAGATTATCTTGGACTTAATTTATTTAGGACTTGCTTTACATATTCTGAATCGTGCTTTTCAGGAGAAAATATGCGAAGGGGTCTTTTTTTTTTAATAATCATTGACTTGTTAAGCATTTGTGGCGATTATCGGCCGGATACTTAATTTTGGCTTTCCAATTTCTCCATATTATTGGAACTCAAGACTTTAGTTTTGTTGGTTAAACCGTCTTTTTAGGAGCTGAGTGTATCTCGAGTAATGCGTTCATCTCTTAAATAATTATTAATATCATTATCTAGTTCTTATTCTAAAAAGGATTGGTCCTCTTAAGTACTGCAAGTGCTAATACTGGATTTGTAGTATATGCTCATTTTTGTAATTCCCTTCAAAATGCAAGCTAAATGAATTATTATGAGAACTCGCGCTTTATAAATTTTTGGGCTTATTTTATTAAATTACCCTTGAAATAAGCTAGTTTTTTGTTTGTTTTTTTTAATTTAAGTTTGTTTGTTTTATTCAAGTTTTATATTAATCAATTATCCTATATACACATAATTTTCTATATTAATGGAATACGTGATTGGAAGTCGTTTCTTTTGGTTTTAATGCGCAATTAGTGTTTTATTTACAAATTTTGATGTAATAATAGATAAATTTCCAGTGGTACAAACTAGATGAATAGTAATGATTCTGTAACAAAAAGTAAGTGAACTTTGCACTAAGTTAATTTAATTATATAATGATTTATATGAGTTGGATAAATTTTTTATTTTTAATTAATCAGTACTTAATAAAGCCCCACCTTTTGGTTATTTATATTTAAAAGTTCTTTTTTAATCACCTAAAAAATTTATTAAATAAACTTAAATTCGACTTTGCTATTAAATAATTATTCTTTTTTTTTCCCCCACCACATAGAGAAAGGAATTAATGGGGGCTATTAAGAAAAAGGGGGGTACTTTATTTATGGAATATAATATATGTGAAAATAAATTAATAGTAATTATTATTATAATTAATATTTAATTATAGGAAGAAATATTGAAATAAAAAAAAGATATTTTTTTACGTGTTAAATAAATGTAATAAATTGGAATAAAAGACAGAATTATATTTTTTTAAAATATAAAACTACTATCTGAAATATAAAAAACCAATGTAAATAATTATTCTAATTAGGTCTAAACTGCAAATAATGAGATTATTAATATGATTATTACCTCATAGAACACAACACTGTTCGATATTTTTATAAATAATAATTATTATTAAATTAATATTCAAAAATTATTAATAATGAAAAAGTAAATATAGATTTTAAAAATAATTTATTTTTTCAAAACATTTAATTCTATATAAATTGTTGGTGGCATAAGTTTTAGAAAATAAATTGTTTTTTCTACTATAATTTATTAAATTTATATTCTTAGAATTTATTTTTATATTAATTTTATTTATTATCATAAATTTTTTATAGAGTTATAAAAATGTTTAATTCTGATTTATTAGAGAGTTGATATTATATTAGTAAATATAAAATTATTATTATTATCAATTAATTGAAGAGACTTGATATATATAGTAGCTAATACATTTTTTCATTCTATCATTCAATTCCAAATCTATCATAAATTAAACCATCTTATCTTGATTTAACTTTTTTAATTTTTCTAATTTTCGATTGATTTCTTTCGTTATTTTTATTAAAGGGACTCTCTTATTTTATTTATTTGAAATGTTATAAAGACTTAATCTGAGACTAAAGGTCAGGTGAAACAAAATTCAAAATACAACTTTGATCTTACTAGTTTTAAAAACTTATTTGCTTATCAATGAAAATTTTAAATTGCTCTAATTAGTCATATTGTAGCATTGGTAAATCACCAAATTTGTTTAATTTTTCATTAATTTCTTCTTCACTAGTTAAATAGTATGTTTAAAAAAGTTGCCATTCTATATCATCTGCTTTTAAATCAAATGTTTCGGCTTAGTAAGTTAATGACCCTTATTGTAAAACTTCGTTATCTTCACATTACAACTTGTTTTCTTCCGTATTGTCAGTTTCAATATCGTCAAGACCTTCTTACGACATTTTTTGGGATTACTATTTTTAAATACCCTCCACATCTAAATTACCTTGTTGTCCCTTTTTAAAATGGGGACTATTTACAGTGATTTAAACTATTTCTATCATTGACTATATTAATAGATTTATTTCCTCACTTCCGAAACAGCATATTTTCGGATTTTCTATGAGCGCGATAAAACTGGCAAAAAGCAATTATCGGTCATAGGTAAACATGGAAAATCCAGATTTATATTAATTTACCAGCGATTAAACAAAGGGTTAAAAGGAATTCATTTACATAAATAGTTTTATTGTATTTTCAGGATGGTAGTGCAAAAATATGATAAAAATTTGAATTAACTTCACGGGATACATTTTTATTTTAGATTCAATGATAATTTAGTATATTTAAATCAGTTTAGTAAGAATTTTATCCATGACATGTTTGCTGTTGAAAATATCAATTATGTATTGGATTTGAATTTGCAAAGTCAAACAAATTTCGTTAAATTCACAATACTCGTGCGTCAGATTCGCCAATGTAAGATCTTCAAAGGCTTTTATAGTATAATTTAGCATTTTGGTAATGAAAACTTCTTTATTATCCACCAAGTAGGGAGCTGCATATTTGCAAATAACATAAATTAACCTTTGAATTTCTACTATATCTTTATCTCCGTATTTCTTAAAAATCCCATCCATAGAATCATAAACTATTTCAATTATATCATGAAATTCATATGTTTTTTCAATAATATTGCACATAATTTCCATTATTTATAAATCAAAACCAATAAAATCTATTTATTTTAAATTTTGCAAAATCCCAGTGATCGCATCTTAAAATCCCAGAAAAGCCTCGTCCATATAAATACTGTTATTAGTTATTACGATGAAAATGTCCATTATTTTCTGTATGAAAACATTGGTTCTGTAATTAGATTTCGTCTTATAACTTTCTTTTGAATTTCAAATGCAGCTCTTTTGCAGAGTTCATTGACGACTGTGTAGATATTTTTTTCCAAAACTTAATCGTAATGTTCCAGCAAAAATTTAAGAAAATCGAAAAAGGAAGGAATATTAATCTCTTTTATAAGTCTCTGCATCATTGCCAGGACGTCATATAAACAATTTTCCATTGTACTTTAATTTTCCTCTTTCTAAGAAATGTACCATAGAGTATCTAAACAACTCATCACGATACAGTCTAAAGTTTAAAAGCCCAACAATTTCTCCAAAAGAAATTTTACCGTATCAGAAAAATAACTTGCATTATTGAAAAACAAATGAGTCAAATACTATTTGTAAAACTAGCTCAATCGCACGATTTAAATACCATTTCCAGATTTCTCGAATTCCTTAACCAATATCTCTGCCAAAGGCTGTAATTTTTATCTATTTTTTATTTAAAAATATTAAATATCTTCATACCATTTATATATTATTACATTAAATCAGGACGTTAGATTAGCTGCCAAGCCAAAATACTGTATCCCAGGATTAATATATTGAACCTTTCTTCACTGGAGAAGTTAGAACAAAAATTTGTACTTTCATAAATGAATTATTCACTTGGAGCTTCAAGCAGTATAATTTGAGAAAACTAAATATTGGAATTAACATTTATCAAACTTTATAAAATATCACAGAATTGATTGAATGTCCAATAAAGACAACCATCGATACTTTCACATAAAGAAAATAAAATTTCTGCTCCAATTGAAGAAAAAATACTCGATTTCCTTATAGTAAATTAAGTAATTTTTAATTAAAAATTAAATTATTTTTATACGATATTCTATGCATACCTCTATCCTATTAGGTCTTCTTAAAAGCAAATGAATTGTTCGGGATTTTCTCCGAAATCTCGCTGCTACTCTTTCGTTAACTGAAGACAGGGAAGAGAGATATCGAAAATGATATTTTTATATGTACAGGAGAAAAAATCATATAACTTAATACAGTTAATGGAACTCTAGACAAGCATTAGAGATTCATTAAAGTTTTGATATATATAGAATTGTCCCTCCACGTAAGAGGCGAAGTCAAAGTTATTTAAACTTGATTCTTTTTGAATATTAAAGTAGTGCAAGACCAATTTTAACTGAGGTAATACAAGTTCTAAAATTCTGTTAAGTCCAAACAAAAAATTGGAATTGTCCTATTACAGCTACTGCAATTCAAGTAATTTCTCTTGGTTTTTCTTTTCCAATTAAAGATAGCGCTTTAAATAGACATTTAGGATTTTGAAACAGTTATACTTTATTTCGTTTGCTTCTTTTTCTATTTCTAGCCTCTATGGATTTATTGTTAATATTTTAAATTGCTAATATCATTGGTAATGGTATTGTTATTGATATTCAAACCAAATTAAAACTGTTAAGAAAGATCTAACTCAATCATGGAATACAACAACTGAATAATCTATTGGTTATTAAGAATTTCCTTGACGAATACGAAATTATTCCCATTTATTAGTCTCTGAATCAAGACATTAAGATTATCTGATAAAGAAGTGATTAGACTAAGACTTTCCAATATGTTATCAAACTAATAAAAAAAAATATTTTATATTTTTTAAATTTAAATTTTTGCCGATAGTTATTACATTTACGTTTCCTGTTTGAATAATATTGTAAAAATAAGTTAATAATCCTTCAATTATATTCAATAAACTGTTGAGAAAAGACTACATGCATTGCTAAAACTCATTTTTTGAAAAAAGTAGATGCATAAGCGATTTGTAAATATTGGAAGCTTAAATTATTCCATTTCTATCTTTTCCATTCATTTATATTTGCAAATAGTTTGTAGTTAATTCTAATAATAGTGGTTGATTGTCTACAGATTCGCCAATTTAGAGTGTATATGAAATACAATCGAAAATATGATCCAGTTTTATAAGAGATGTAAAACTTGTTTCAAAAATGCAGTACAGATTCATTGCCAGAAGTTAAATAATGTCCAATATATCTTTTGTTTCACATGACTTGGATAAAGTGGATAGTGAACTCTTCTAAAACAAACAAGCAGCCTTTAAAATATCTATAAAAAAAGATTAAAATATATTTTCTAAGCAATCATTTTTATTATACTTTGATCTGTAAATATATTAAGAACTTAATTACTTTCTTTTATTTACACATTATTTAAAATTATACTTTGCTAATTTTGTACTTATTAGGAAAGCAAAATAATCAATAAAAAGTTGTTTTTTAAGAGCTAAATGGGCTATTATTATAGAAGAGTATTCAAATTTTAAACACACTATCCCGAATTATGCAAATATGCCTATTCTAAAAGAGAAATTAAATTTTAAATTTCTTTCAATTGTTCCTCTCCTACTTAGTTTAGCTTTAAATCTTCAATACTTTTTAAAAGAGTATCACTTAATGATTGAATTGAATATGTTTACTACACGTATTGTTATTATTATAATTGTATATTCATTTTAATATTGGTAATAGTTTATTAGAAAAGTTAATATTTTTTTTATAAAATATATTATATTAAACTTGTTTTTAATATTCGATGATAAGTTTTATTAGTATTATATGATTAGTTTCTTATTAACTTTAGCGGCTAAATAATTAAGTTTTAAGTAATTAAAATAAACAAAAAATTTTATTCGTAAATGCATAATGTTTATCAGAATTTATAGCGTATAAAACAAATATATAATTAATATTATTTTTATATTTTTATTAATTTAGTTATATCTAATATTTAATTATATTATTTTTTTTATTTATAATATTATTTAATTAATTAAGGAAAATATTTGAAATTTATCTAATCAAAACAGTTCTTTTTGCTCTTTTATCAATTTTTTAAGATCTTAATGTTTCTAGAATAATAAATGGTTTAATAATATTTTAAAATTAAATTTATTATAATTTTATTGTAAGATAAAGTACTCTTGTTAATACTCCTTAATTGTCAGAAGAAGTAGTGTCTGAAAATTAAGATCTATTGTGGTTGGCATTATAGGAATAATTTTCTTTATTCCATTAGTCATTTATCTAATAAAAAAAATTTATGAATTTAAAATTAAAATTTTAATATTTGAATTACAGATTTCAAAAACACAGTTTGAGATGTATTTTTGCTTAGCTCTATTTGCATTTTTAGTTTTTCGATAATTTAATCTTTTTCTTCAATTTAATTTTCCTGTTTTTTTGCATACTATTAGACCTGGCCAATTTACTCTAGCAGCTATGAGATTTCTTAAGAATTATTTTATTACTTTTGTTTTGATTATTCCTCTGAAACATTTTTAAACTATTGAATTCCGAATTATTTGTTGCTTTGTGACTACTATTACAACTGATTTTGTTATTAAAATTGCTCACAATGCAATTGATCTTCCACTTCTTCATGTTCTTCGAAAGTGTGTAAGGAAGCATTTTGCTGAGAAGGTTGTCTTTGGGGCTGGAAGGTGCATTTCAAATATGATTCTTGAGATTAACTCGGTTATAGATTAACTTTTGATTTTAAATTGTTAAATTTATTCTTATAGATTTCCAAATTTTGCTCAAGTGTGGATATTTTGCATTTGGCAATTTGAAGATTTTAATTATATTCATTGATTTCCACAATTTGGTTTTCATATTTTTCTGTCAATTCTTCATTGAGTTGCTCTAAATCTAATTTATAATTTTGGTATTTAAATTTTGTCATTGATTGATTTATTGATTATTATAGTACATTTCTTGATTTGAAGTTATTTTTAAGCTTCTTCCAAACTGGCCTTCTAACTTTCGCTTACAGAGATTAGTTTTTTTGGGATTCCTCTAGTTCTACGATTCTTTTGATCTTGCCTTTTATTTGTTCTTCGAATTTGCAAAGTTCTTGTTCATTCCTATCTTACACTTTTTGCATGCACGTCAATTTTTCATCCTTCAATTTCTTAGTTTTTTCCTGATACTTCTCTTATAGCAATTCGTATTTTTTCTTAATAGTTTATTCTCTTTCTCTACTAAGTTCAATAAGTGTAAGTCCCTCCTGATAAAGTAAATAGGTTATTAAGTTAGTTAGTTAATAATAAATACAAGGTATAATACTTACTTGTATCTATTGGTCATGATTTTGCAAATGTTCTTGGAGTTCATTAATTTTATTTTGACTGTCTAGCTAAAACTAATACTTTTCCAATTCCAGAATTTCCTTGCTCTTTTTCATTTCCTCATTTTATTATTGATAGAGTGCATTTTCTTCTTTAATAGAAGCTATTTCTTTTTTAAATCCATCTTCTTACTGCTAAAATAACTTGACTATTTCTTCTTTTTCCCTGCAAATATTTCTCATTTCTTTTTTTTATAACTGAAGTTTTTTGACTTCTTCCAATAGCATTTCAATTTGCGAATCCTTTTCCTAAGCCGAATTTCTCAAATCCGCGTTTTCTTCGACCTGTTGCTCGTGCACATTTTTTAAGTCGTGACATTTGAAGTAGAGGTTTTTATACTCTTTAGATATATAGTTTAATATAATAATATAAACAAAAGTTATAAAAATATATCAATAGATAAACCATACCCATTTCCAACTCATCTCGTTTCCAATCGTCAATTTTTTCCTCAAGATCAATGCAGTCGATTTTCAAAAAATCAAAATTCGGCTTTCTTATAAAATCTGCACTTTTTCTTTTTGTAGAGACTTTTTTCTTTTTTTGAGAATTTTCTTTTGCTGTTTTTACTCGTTTCTGAAAAAAAAAAAAATTATATAAGTATTTATTTTATATTTTCCATTATTTTAGTTACTCTGAATAACTCTTAAAATTTGTAGTCTGAATCATCTAATTCGCTATTTTCTTGATCTGATGTCCCTTCAAATAAATGTTTGTATTTAGACATCCGGGATTTATTCTTCGCAATTGCCTATTGTATTTTTTCTTTAAATGGACTTTGAACCTAAGCGGCCTTAAATACTTTTTTTTGAGTTTTGCCTTTTTTTAAGACGAACTTCTATTTTTCTTCTCTGCTGATTTTTTAAGCAAATTTTTTCAGCCGAAGTGCATGAGGAACTACTTCTTTACGAAAGAGATGATTTTTTTTCTGAAGAATTTAAAAATGAGCAAGAGGAAGACAATTTTCTTGATTTGCTGTTCGAGGAGTATTCTTCTTTAACTTGGCTCTTTTTTCTTTTTTCGTTGCTTTTACTAACACTTCTATTTCTACTCTTTTTTTTCTCTCTAAAATAAAAGTAAAAATTTGAATTCAAATTCTATAAAAGCAAATGCATTCTAAAATTACCCCTTTTCTAATTTATTTCTTTTTTCAATAGTTGGAGACTTACTTTGCTTTTGATAATTTTATCTGTGCGATACAGACTCATCTGTTTAATCGGTATTTCCTCTTTTCACAGTTCTTTTTAACTTATGTTCCCCAATTTTTTCCTTTATTTTAGATTAAATTTTATCACTTTTCTTTATTTTTTTTCCTCTTTCTCAATGGATTTACTATATTGTCTGGTTACTCTTACTTATTTTTTATCTGATTGAACTGAATGAAAGCTCTATCAAATATTATTATAAATTAAATTCTTCGTAAAACCATATTTTCTTTATTTTTAATATGTTTAGTTTACTTTATTTCTTCCTGATTCTGTTATGCTATTTTTCTTGGATTGTTTAGAATAGTTCGATATATCTTAAGATTTCGGAGTCATTGAAGTATTTGTCTTATGTCCTGATTTTGAGGATAATTTTGAGTCCTATTCTCTTTATTTTTTTTAAAGTAAAGATAGATTCAATCCTTAAATAGACTTATTATTATTTGGTTACTAATTAGAAATAATTAAACAAAAAATTTATGGTTTCATTATTTTAGTTATTTTTATACGTTTTTAAAATTAGAATGGCCCCCACTTTAAGATCTCTTAATTTTTTAATTTTGAAAATCCATTTCTTCAAATCGCGGAGTATCTTAAGATTCTACTCTATGTTAACTGCCTTTGGACATTCTTGAGTTGTTGATTTGAGCTCTATTAACATATTTTTTACAAAATTAAATAGGCAATTATTAAGTTTATTGAAAAATTAATTTTTTTCTTACATATAGTCATCAAAGGTAGGCAAATTATAAGGATCGATATTACTGGAATGATACTATTAGTGCAATAAAGATAAGAATTTCCTCATATTGCTCAACCTTTCTAGCATAGTTACTTTATCTATCCCTAAATCTTCAGTTCTTATATTCAGCATTCTAATATATAAAAAAAAAATACTTACTTTTTAACTATACAGTAAACAAAAAAAACAAACTAAATTCCATTAATAAACAAATAAACAATACTCTTAAAGGAGAACTTCTATATCATCAGCTGCGCTCTTAAACCACTAGATGATTTGGGCATCTAATTCATCTTCTTCAATTGTCGATGTCGGTCGTGGGTGATTGAAAACAGAAGGTTGGGAGGAGATTTTATCTTCCAGAGCCTCTAGTTGTTGTAAAACACATAATGTTCTCTGTTGTCTTTCAAGTTCGTCTACTTCAAGTTGATACTGCTATTATTGTAAATCTTGCAATTACTGAGAAATATGTTCACTTTATTCGGTTTCTTGTCTGAATTGTTCATCTTCCTGTCTGATTTTCATTAATTCCTATTCATATTATTAGTATTGCTATTGATGGAGGTTCTTTTTGGCAGTTGATTAGCCGTTTCTCTTGTTTATGAGTTCTTATTAGTTCAATAATTCATTGTTTTGCCTTAGTTTGGCGGGATATATATTTTGCTACTGAGTACTATTAATGGTAGTAGTTCTTTATTACTAGCACTAAGCATTTGCCAAATTCATCACTTTCTGTAACAAATTTTTATTCAACAAAATATAATAATTATTAACTAACAATTAAAGAAATACCTATAAGAAGTGTTGAGATTATTTAAACTATAGCAGTCCCGGACTTAAATGAAGCATAAATATTGTTTTGCAGTCAGCTCTTAGGGTTTTTTCGAGAGCTACTCGAATAAGATTTCTCTGATATTTCTACTATTGTTCTTCGTTATCTGAATAGTATTCTTTCAAGAAAGACATGAATTCCTAAAGTAAGCTGTCTTCTGAAAATCGCACCTTTTCTCCCTTTTTCGTGCTAAATTCATCCGGAATATCAACAAAATTAATTTCGGAAATGGGATCCTAAAATGCACTGTTAGGGATTAATAATTTTAAATTGTAGATAAGAGTGGCCTGATTTGCTTGATTTATACTAAAACAATTTAAAAAAAAATTAAATATAAAATCAAAAAAGTGCAGCATTTTTACTTAAGCTTCTTTTTATTATTTTTTATTTGGTTCAAAATAATCTAAAGATCGGCCATAGTTTGAATATTAGTTTGCTAAACCTGTGAAAAAGCCATTAAATTTTATTGTTATTCTCCTTGCAAGTCGAAAATATAACGTTCTTCGGTAAGACAATAGGCTGAAAACATGAGAGAATATTTGTTGACATTTTTTTCATAATTTTCAAGCAATCTTTAATGCATTTTTCAACCGCTCCGCATTCTGCTCCCTATTTTCCCAACAGATACGTAGATTTTCCGGAATCTTTGCCCCCATACGAGAAAAAACTAGAAGATATCCCTGCAAAAAATTGCAAAATTAAGTCTCTTGAGGTTTCTTTGTGCAATTCATCGAGTCTATGGAAATAAAATAATGCCAATAATAAATATTTGATTTGTTTAAAAATTTGGCATTTAACATGTTTACTGTGTAGTTTCATCAAAAACCTTGCTGAATTTATAAGGAGCTGCAACTTTGGAATTGAGGGGCGTCGTTTGTTAATTTATAAAGAGACCTGACAACGGTTTCTGAGATTGATAAACAACTTTTTCGCCTCCTCTTTTAACTCCTATAAACTGGGAGTACATAAATTTTTCGTTCAATTTACTTTTTTAAACCTCTTTCCTATAAAACAAAAAAAATATTAATCTCTTTTTTGAGCTCTTTATCTCTAGCTATTATACTATTTATTTACGATAAGTCAAGAGGTTGCGAATTGAGAGACAGCTTGGATCTAGAAGTTGAAGCTGATTTTTTAGATTTTGAATTTTTTCTTTTAGTTTGCGATTGGATAGAATTATCTTAATTAATATTTATGTTGGCTTCTAATTCTTTCGTATTAGGACCCCTAATTCTCGCCACAAACAGGTGCTACGTATTTGCAATCCCTTCTAATTCTTATTATCTCGTTTGTTGCATTTGAAAACTATTAAAATTGCGAAATGTGTACTTTCTATATTTTATATTGTTTATTTTATATGACTTAAGTTTGTTTTGTAAAATAAATCAATGTTTTTTTTTTATTTTTTGGTAAGTTTGTTAGATTATTATCAATCAATTTAATCAAATTATTTTAATTTTTGTAATTCAAAAAATATATGAGTGGTAAAAGAAAAGAAAACTTAACAAGAAATAAATGGGGGCATGAATCTGAAATGAATATGTTAATAAAATATAATTCTTAATTTCATATATTATTATATATTATCTAAATATGTAAATTATATAGTATTTATTATAATAAATATATTTTATTTGGAAAATTTTTTAAATTATAAATAAATAAATATATCATCTTTATAGTCAATATATCTATTTAATATATTGCTATATTGAAAAAAATTCATTTAATTTGAATTAAAATAAAGCAAAGTAGAGTAGAGTAGATTGTAACACAATGTATATTTTTAATTCAATTTTTTTAAATGTTTTATCTATCTAACTCCTTCTCATATTTGAAACTCTTGAGGGTGATTTTTTAGACAACGGTACTTTGATTAGAGAAACTTTGTTGCTTTTAGACGAGGGAGTGAGTTAATGAGAAATAGAATCTTTATTGACGGATATAGATACCATTTTCGATGGAGAAGGAGAGGGACTCATATTTGAAGTTGACAGCAAGTTGTTTGAAGGATTGATATTTTTGGTAAGTAAATTCATAGGATTATTTATAATTGACTATCGTAGTCCTATAATTGAGTTTTTATGTATAGATTACTATCGCCCATAATGAATAGAGGTCCTTTACTAAGATTACCTTCTTTAACCCTAGATGGCTTTTTCCTGTATAATTGCCAGTTCTAATAAAAAAATATATATCATTATCAATTGAAAATATTAATCTGACTAATTGATTACCCACTTCTGGCTATTACTATATGGGAATCCCCTACTCACTCCCTTGTATTTAGTCATCAATTTGAGGAGTTTCGGGAATTTGATTCTGCTGCCTAAATTAATTAATTTATTAATTGCTTTGCTCGATTGATCCACTCCTGCTGGTTCTCCTCTATCAAATTTAAAAAAAAAAAAAAAAAATGATAAATCTATTTAATTTCTTTCAATTAACTTTCCCTATTTACTTTATTCTGTATACTTTATCTCCTTGCCCTTTATGTGATTCCAGCTGCCTATTAAACACCTCCTAAGAATCCGACATTTCCTGTAAAGTTCACCTTTCCTTCCAAGGCTGACTACAATGAGAATTCTAAATTTTTGATTTTTGCTTCCTGCTAGCCGAAAAACTCTTCTAAGTACCCAGTAAGTCTTTCCATTTTATTTTTCGTAGTTTCTGAATAATAATCCTTCTTTATAGTACCCTTACTCAGTCTAGATTCGACCCTTCTTTCCAACTTTTTTGCATAATTTATTTAATATTTACATTTTTTATTTAAAAAAATAATAAATGCAGCAATACTTTATCGAAACTCGGTCGAGGAGTCAAATCCTCCCACGCACAATTCGCCCGGGAATTCAATACTTTGATTTCATTTTCTAACTGCACTATTCTGTTGGTTAGTTCGATGTTCCTTTCTCGAGAAAATTTCAAGGCCTGCACAGCTGTGTGTTTGCCATTTTCCAGTTCATCAAGCATATCTTTTTGATAGAAAAACGCTCTTTCTATTTCTTCTTTTTACTTGTTTTTTGATACGAATAGTATGAACATAATTTATTTACTTTAATTTTTTCTTTACTTTTACCAAAACCACTTTGGTTTCAGTTATCTTTTGAACAGATTTTCCGAATTCTATTTTTTCGTGAGTGTTTTAAGAGTTGCTTTCCAACTGACGCCTGGTCATTTCTTCATTTTTCTCTTACAGAAGCTACATCATTTTCAAAATTTTGGAATTTAAAGATTGCTTTTCTTATTGCATCTCTTATTTGTGGTTGGCTTTTATACTTTCAATGTCTTAATGGGCTTTATTAAGCTATTCTTATAATTCTAAAATTGCTTACTTCTTTTGACTATTTTGTTTGTTTATCATATTTAATTGAATTGAAATATATTAATAACTAATAAAATAATTAAATAAACGGTACTCTATCGTCTATAGATGGTTTTAAACTTCCAACTAAAATTATTAAATTTCTTGTTTTTATTTTTGCTTATACTAGTTGTAGGTGTTCAGCAGTATAGAAAATAACTGGAAAATTACAAAATAATTTAAAGATTGTTAGCTAATACTAATAATGTACCTAGACATAGGGAGACTTTTTATTGGAAAAAACTTAATTTGTTATAGCAGAAACTTCTCGATACACCTTATCGTCGTAACATATCACCAGTTTATCTGTAATTTATTTCAAATAAAGTAAGGCTTCTTGAAAAACTCCTTTTTCTTTTCCCAATTCATCCAGCAATTCTATATAGTATTTAGCCTAATTTAAAAAATTATAAAAAAATAAAATTAATATTTATTATTTTCTCTTGTTACCTAAACAAAAGTAACCTCTTTAAACGATAAATTTTCGAATTATTCTTGGCATTTTTTCATCGTTGAATAAATATTTAAGTGATTTTTTTTAGAATTCTAAAAATTGCTTTTCTAATTTTCAAAGTAGTTCGGTAATATTCGGTCATTTTTTTCAATGTAAAATTGCGTCTTAAGGTCTTTCAAAACTTTAACTTTGTTATGATTAGCATTCGAGGTTTGAGACTGGCTAGTAAAATAATCCTGAGAAAAGTTGAAATTGGCCGCGCAAGTCGACTGCATATGTGAGTTTGTCGTCTAAAGTGGCTTTCTCTTCCCCTCATTTCCCGTAAGAGACCCCTGTAATGCTTTGGCTCTAAAGTTCGGAGAATAGAAGTTTTGCATTTCTTTTTGGCTCAAATCACTCATAAAATAATTATTATCATCTTCAGTGTCGGAGTTTTTCTTTGGACAGCATTCCAAGGCTTGCAATTAGGTGGGATCAAGCTGAATTTTCATATCTTGAAATTGATAAGAAGACAACTGATTGCTCGGGTCTTCAATAGAAAAAGCGCCCAATTTAATTAGAGAGTTGAAATTGTTGTTATTACTATTCCCCTCCACTTGGATGGAAGAAAGATCATTATTTTCTCTGCTATCTTCTTACTGTTTTAATAATATTTATATATTTATAAATTTACAATGCCATAAATTATTTTATTTATAAATTATTAATTAAGTGGCTTACCTCGCGGCTATTTTCTTGAATGGATTTTATATTTTCCTGGAGATATTTTAATTTCGGTCCATTTGGAATATCCTCACTCTTTTGATTTTGATTTTAATTATTACTTAGCTTTTATTTCAAATTTTCATTTTGTAAAGGTTGTATAATCTACTACTAGCTATTTTTCTTTGGGGATTAAGCTTTCACTGATTTTATTTCGCACTAATGTGAAGTAATTTGCAAAATATGCGGCAAATATAATTATTCCCTCGCAGATGGATCTTTACAAACAATGTACTGTTCATTTGCCTTTTGCTTTGCTTTTTATTTAGGTAAAAATTAATCATTTACAAGATTTTTTAAATCTCCCCACTGCTCCGCATTTTTAAAATTCATTTTTTTATTTGGGGGACTCAAACTTCTAGCTTTCATTAAATAAGTGTAATTTCGAAATTGAATTATTAGTTTAAATGTCGAGTAATGGTAAAACTTTTATTTTCTTATATGATTTTTATAAAATAATTATTTTATTTTTATAGTGTATATATATAGTATTTTATTTTTTTTAAGTTCATATTAATATTATTTATTATTTATAAAGTTAATATTGTAAAACCTATTATTAAATTATAATAAAGCATTAATATGATTTCTTAATTTGCTGGCTACTTTATATAAATCACAAGCTATTTTTGGGATAATAATAATAAATATAGAAGAACTAATTCCTTAAATATATAATAGTAATCATTACAATATCAGCATTAATCATCAAATGCACATATATTTATATAATACATATTAGAACTCCAGTTAAATATTAATATGAATGGTGAATATAAATATAAATTAAATTATATTTATAATAAAATATATTATATAATATTGTATTTACACATTTTTAATACAGATTTTATTAGAAGTATGACCTACTATTAATAAATTATGTATTGATTTAATAAAACTTGCATTGTTGCTATAGACTTACAATTGAAAAAAAAATATAATTAAAAAAATTATTTTGCTATTTTTTGAGAAACTTAAAATAAATTAATAATTATAGAAAATTAAAAATTACTTAACTTTAATGAATAATTCATAATCAAATGGGGGAAGCAAAAATAAAATAGAAAGCGAAGAGTATTAATTACCCTAATTTTAAGTCCATCACATTGATGATGATTTTATTGATAATGAAGATAATAATATGAAATCCCTAAATAACATAAGTAAAAGTTAATAGTAAAGTGTTTTGAGTATCAAATCAGAGAGTGAAGGAAATAAATGTGATGGTGAAGACACCGGTTAGCAAATTAAAGATTCTAAAAACGTCCATATTAAATATGAAAACAACTAACTGAATATAAATCAGTTGTAAATATAATAGGAAAATCAAAAAGAGAATGAAGAAAAAGAAAGTGTGATTGGTTCGTATTGCGAACAGTAGTAGTATGACGCAGGTCAAATAATAGGAAATTCTTAATTTGACTAGGCCTCGCAAGAAAGTCAAGCCAATCTTGGAAATTAAATTCAAAATTTAAAAAAGATTAAAATAATAACAGTATTAAATGTATCGAAGGTTCAAACAAAAATAGAAAACATGTAGAAGAAGAGGGAAAAGAAAGAAATTTAGAAAATGAAAAGCAAAAAGGAAATCAAGAATTTTAAACAAGGGCCAATTCATAAGAATTAACAATTTAAAGTACGAACTTATTGAAAAGCCAATTGAAAAGGTAGGATTCTCTCAGTAATAACCCCCTTGTTCACATAACGCTTTGAGGGATGAATCCGATAATCAGAACCATCATCAAAGTGCCAACAATTAAACGTTGAAATCAAGTCAGTTTAAGCCGAGTACTTATGAACTCAACGAAGATAGCATTCCAAATCATTCCTAAATCCAATTGTCCAAAACTCACAATTACTCAGGCGTGGAGGAAGAATCGAAATAGTAGCACAATTCTGTTGAATTTCTGAGTTAAGAATCTCCCCAAAAGAAATAACAAAAACTAAATAAAAGCAGTATAGGGATTTCTTCCACTCTGGGAAATGATGCCAATTACTTAGAATTTTTGAACCTACAAAAAAAGCAATCCGGATTTATGCCGAATGTTGGCTTTTAAAGTCTATCACCCTCCGAATAGCACGAATGGCTTGCCTAATATCTCATACAGTTAATTTTTTATTGCTTAGAAATATATTAATATATGTATATATTCAATTATTTAATGTTTTATTAGATATTCTCCGGACAAAAAACCTTTCGATCTTGATTAAGCTATGAATCATCAAACAGCTTCTCGAGTGTACAAAGAAAAATCAAATTATGATTTATCATATTTTGTAAATTTGAGGGAAAATAACTGTCCATGTTGCAACCTTCCTATTTCAGTAATATGAATAATTATAAATGTATAAAAAATAAAGTAATTAAAAAACTAATAAATGATAAACATAATAGGGTGAACTAATTCCACTGAATGCTCCTGTTTAAAGTATTTCTCACCTTGGTAAAATTATAAATCTAAAAAAAGCTAAATATATATTTCCTATTTATTTTTAGGTCCCGCATACCCTTTATATTTCAAGTTTCTTTAATATTCTATATATTTTTTGCTGATAATTTTACTATTCAGTGGAATTCCTTTGATAACAGTTAAAAAATCAATTCTTTAAAATTTAATATTTTTTACTTCAGTAAATGAATAATTATATTATTTTAGTAAAATTTGTTGGATAATCATTGTGAAAAAAAAGAGTCAGAAACTGACAAGGAAAACTAATGTCGTGTCTCTTTTGTTTAAACTTTCGCTACAAGTAATCGATCTAAATCGACACCTTCAATTACAGACTTTGTTTTTAATTTTATTACGACTGCAATTTTGATGCTATATACCCTATTTTTATTCAGAAAAAAAATGAAAATATATGAAAAAATTGCAGACACCGAAGATGGTAATAAAATACAAAAAATAAAAAATAAAACTATTTTTTTTAATTTTCAAACAAATATTTTAGTTTCAGTCAGTGATTATTCTCTTATGATTTCTCACATTCCGCTTGATCAAACAAAAGAATAGATAACAAATTTTTTCGAAAGTTTGAAAAATAGAGTCAATTTTAATATTGAGTTGAAATAAATTGAAAAGGAGTTTAAGAAAGAGCAAAGAGAAAGACCGAAGGATAATTTATAAGGTATATTTTTTATTATTTATAAGCAATAATTTAATTTTAAATTAAATCCAAAAAAAATTAAATTTAGAAAAGGCGAAAGATAAATTTGATAGATTTATATCGGTTGTGAAAGAAGATCCAGAATTAAAAAAGACATTTTCGAAGGACTTGAAGAAGGATAAAAGTTAGAAAATTCAATTCAAGTTGAAAAGGTTGTATTATCGTATGAAATTGAAAATTATATGATGTGGAAAAACAGACATGAAGAAATAGAAATTGCAATTTTGGAGCAAGAATAGGAGTTACAGTATTTAGATTAGTTAAAATAAGGCGAGAAAAACCAAGAAAATATGTAATAAATCCAATTATTGGAGTCTAGCATGGTAATTATTCCAACTTCAGTTAAAAACGAAAGAGATGAGTTACTCTAAAAAATTAAAAAATACGAATTCGAATGTCTTAATACATAGGGATCTAAGAAAAGTAATCGAAGAGAAATTTCTCATCAAACAGGTGTTGCTTTCATTTCGTTCAAAACCGAACGAATGGCCATTTTGGTTAAAGAATATTTCACTTATTCACTTGTTCATAGGTATTTTTCGTTTTTGTTTCCTCCAACCGAAAAGTTATACAATGAAAACAAGCTAACTGTTCGCTATGCTCCAGAACCTGGTAAATATAAATGATACAAAATTTTACGATTTTTATTAATTATTTATTTATTTAGGAGCCATATAATGGGAGAATTTGGGGAAAAAAACAATTAACAAAATATACAGAAGAATATTTACCTTTTTATTTACTGTTATTATTTTGGGAATCTGTTTTGCATTTATATTAATGATTTCGTTAGAGCAGCGAGAGTTGAGCAAAAAAGGTAAAATATTTTTAATTATAAATTATAAAAGATATTTATATCTTAAATAAATTAAATTAATTTAAAAAAGAAAAAAATATTGTAAAGAACTTTTTAATATCTGCTTCGTCTTCGATTTTAATTATGATCATTAATAGCTTATTGTCGTTTTCTATTGATAGTTTTGCAAATTTTGAGATTTATTCTACGACGACAGATTTCTATTGCTCAATAGCAAAGAAACTTGGGATTGCTCAGTTTATAAATACAGCGTTAATTACTTTTTCAGTAAATTTATCAATTCATGGGACGGATCTTTTTGTCATGGGGGGATTGGTTCAAGGTATATAATATTTAAATAACATATATTATAAAATGTTGAATATTTAGATTTTTAATTTTTAAAATTAAAAAATAAATAATACAATATAATATTTAAATCCCTGAATAACTTCACAATCATCATTTTATGTTATATATTTACATTTTTTATTATTAATAATTGTTTATAATATATAGATATAATGACTCTAATGCTCTTAGATACTATAGTTCCACCTTTAATGAATTTTATAGACATAAGTTGGATTATTGGAAAGTATTTGCCACAGAAATATTATATAAAATTTGAAAACAAAAGGTATCAGCTGTCATAAAAGAATGCAAATGAACTTTTCGAAGACAGAAAGTTCGATCCAGCCTAAAGATTTGCTAATATTATTAAAACCTTACTGTTCGCCTCATTTTATGCCTATTTGATTCCGTTGGGATCCTTATTGAGTGTTATATCTTTGTTTTTTTAATTTTGGATGGTACAAATACTTTTATTTTATATTATTATAAATTTTTTTTTTTTCACACATTTAATTAGGAATGGTATTTGATGTTGCGAAGATAAAGTATGCCTATTCCTATAGGAGCAGAATTAATTCATGAAATGCTTGACTTTTATATAGAATTACTCATTGTAGCATACAGTTCTGGTAACAAGCTATCATATTTATTATTCATAATTACATTCATTTTTGTAAAACTAAATTAACTACATTAGGTTGCTTTATCTTTGAGTTATTGCTATATAAAACTGCTTACATTTCTACGACAGTGTAATTGGGTCTAAGCATTGTTTATTGGTTTTTTCCTATGGACCAAATTGTAACAAAACTATTTAATCTACAGCAAGAGGCAAACAAAAATGAAGAAGAAGACGATTACTAAATATCTAAATAAAAATTCAAGTTTGCAACAGATTATGACAGGTCTAATCCGGTCACTTAGCGATACGCTTTGCAAGTATCTTCTGATTTTATATACTTGTTTCTAAGAATAATATTATTTTAATTATAAATAAATTTTAATAGGAATACATGGAATTTGAAATTGATTGTATAAATAAAGCAAAAGAAGCACAGTCAGTAAAAAAAAATAAAAGTAATCTGAGTTTGAAGGAGTAACAAATGATAGAAAATTAAGATATTTCTCATTAAGATTTAGTTTAAAAATTGTAGCTTTTCAAAACATTAAGAGAAAATAATTCTGATTTAAAGTATATCAAGGAATCCTACAAGAATAAGTAAATATATTCTTTTTTATATTAAAATTAATAAAAAAACACAATTTCAAATATTCTTACAAATCAGATGGAATAAGCAAACAATGAGAAGAAGAGTATTTGATTATGTAGACGTTGTTACACGGTTAAAAATATAGGGTTTAAAATAGAAAAATCTAAAATAAATTACAAAAAAAGTTTAAAATTTAAATAAATTATAATTAAATAAAATAGCTCCTATTAAAGAACAGGAAGAAGATAATGACACGGCAAAATGAATTGATTTGAATTTTATTTAATAATTAATAATTACTGGATTTGTTAATATTTAATATCATATTCACTTTTAATTCTAAAGGATATTACATATATATTAATTTTTATATTATATTTATTAATATTAAGATATCTAGCACAAGTACTCACAAATTTCTATTTTTATGATTAATAGTAATATTATAATACAAATAAAATAAGTATATTTTTCATCAAATCAACAAAATCAATCAATTGACTCTCAAAAGTAATGATTAGAAAATTCATTTTTAACTTCTGTTCTAAATAAAATAATTTAAATAAACTTAAATTTGTTGACCCAACTATGGCCGAATCAGTGGGACATAAGTTTAGTCCAAAAGAAGTTGAAAAAATTCTAGATCCCAAAGGGTTTTTAAATCCCTCCGAATATGGCGATTATGAAGGAATAGAAACTATTGGTAAAACCTAAAACGAAAATCAATCAAGTTAAGAACAAAATAAAGAATAGAAAAAATAATATAAAGATCCTTTAGACTAAAAAGAATATGGATTTAAAGTTAAAGGACCTGAACCTACTCGCTATGGGTAATTATTAAATTCTATTAAAAAATATTATTAACTTAAAATATATATTTAATTGTAGAGACTGGGAAAGAAAAGGAAGAATTTCTGATTTTTGATTTTATACTTATCAATTTTATAAAAAATAATATATATATTACAATAATTAAAAATAAAATTTCTAACTGTAAATTATATTGTTGTAAAAAATATAATTTTAAAATTAAATAGGAGAAATGTAAAATATTTATATAGAAGAATTAAAAAATATTTCATTAAATAGTTTGATTGTACTGTTATAATGAAACATAAATATAAATGTTATATTTCTATTTTTCATTTCATATTTTATTATATTATTATTAGCAATTTATTATTAAAATAATAAATTATTAAGGTGTTGTGATTACATTCTATTCATTAAATATAAAATAATAATAAATTTGTAGTAGTAATAGTTTATTTAAAATTAAATAATATCGAATTTACAAGTCACTTAAATACAATTATTTTAAAAAGCATACAATATAATGAATTAATAAACTTAAAATTAGTAGGGATTTACAGAGGAAGAATAAAAAAAGAAATACGGATTGTAAAAAGTATATGAAAACATGAATAAGTAAAATGGAATAACGAAATTGATGTTAGGAATTGATTTAACAAATTTCGGATTAGATTTAAACGACCCGAACAAAAAGTAATTTAAATAAGATTAAAAAAAATAAAATTCTATGTGTAGTTTAGAATTTTTTTTTAAATATAGATTGCATGAAAATTTTGGATTTCCTTTTTCTGATATCAGAAAAAAAGACCCGATGAATTATAATACATTCATTCCTTAGTGCTACAAAAAGCCTTAAACTGTTCTTTAAAAAATATATATCAAAAATTTCCCTAAGAAACGCTTTTTTACATTTTTTATAATGTACCTGAAGAAAAATATCAATAGTGGGCAATTGAAGAACTGTAATATATATCATTATTATTGTTAATAAGTATTTTTAGTATAATAAATTTTTATTACATAATAAATTTAGATATGAAAAAAAATGGACATATAACATTGTTTTGAAAACTTTTTTCACTGATATTAAAGAAGACGGAGAGGGAACGTATAGCTGTAAATTCTTTAATGTAAAAAAATGGGGGTACACTAATACTACAAAAATGCCTCTAGATTTATAAAATGATTTCATATCTGTGTCAGAATTTTATTCAGAAAACAATTTTTGAGTTATATGAAAGTTCAATTTAATGAAAAGTAGTTGTCTGAAAGCGTTTTTGATGATAGAATAATTAATAATTTTCACTAGTTATAATCATTTTTTCCCTATATGATGTATGTTATACTCATATTATTATTAAAAATTAGGGAGTAATTTATTTTTTATAAATTTATAATTGTAATTCTCTATATGTAGATACTATTATGATTGTATTTTTACTATTAAGAATATTATATATATTAAAATATACAGCATTATTTTACAATTAGGGAATATAATTCAAAATATATATTTATAGTTTTATAATTAAATGACCTTTTATCGGTTTGGTAATAATTGATATAAGGATTTTGAATATTATATGGAATTTATTTAAATATAAGAATAGTTAAAAGAATAATGAAGAGTGAATTTTGAATATGTTAAATAAAATATTAAAAAGCAATTTAAATAGTATTAAATAAACCAAAAAAAAAACTATACATTAACTAAAAATTAACTATTTCAAAATTATTGAAAATGTTAGAAAAAGAAGAAAAATTAGGTGAATGTGAAAATTGTAACAAATTAATTCCTGAAGAAAAACTAGATCTTCATGAAGCTTACTGCATAAGAAATTGCAGAAAGTGTGATGAATGTGGAGAAGTGATAGATAAAGCTGAATTAGAAGAGCACATCCAAGAATTCCATACTACTTAACCCTGCTAATACTGTTAATCTAAATTTTCTCCTTAAAAACTTAAGAAACATACTGATGAGGAATGCAACTCTAGACCTAAAAAATGCCCTTATTGTTAAGTTGAATAAACAATAATCTATTTCTAGTCCCACTTAGTAAAAATGAATACATTATATATATATTTATAACTATTATATATATAAAATAGTTTATTTCGAGAGTTATAAATTTATTTATATTATTTTTACAATTCATTTGTAGGAATATTGTGGATCTAAAACCAAAAAATGCATGCTTTGTGATAAAAATATTTTAAACAGAGAATATAATTCCCATGAATAAACTTGTACAGGACCTGTAGTCGTTGAAAAGCCGATGGAAAGTAAGTAAAGCATTCCTGTTTAAGATAAACCCTCCTTTAAATACTAATAATATGAAGAGAAAAAAGAAGAAGTGTAAAAAAAATTAGATAATAATAACCTTTATAAAATGCCTGAAAAAAAGACCTATGAATATTAACGATAAAAGGAAACATCTTACAATTAATAACAATCAAAACCTTCTTCTTCCTACAGTTCTTATTAAAGAGAAAATGAGAAAAAATAAGAACAAAAAATATAAAACCCTTATAATAAGAAAAGCCCCAAGAAAAATCAGTATACACCTACGAAAGACCTGCATCAATAAAATCTAAAGTGCCTGTAAGTAATATAAGTGTGCAAAATGTAGGTCGCAATCCCACCTCATCATCTATATAATAAAAGTACAATCACAAGGAAAAACAAGAAACTTAAATTCCTCAGTAAAATATGGAAAGAAAGAACTCTTAAAATAAATATGTTAGCAATATTTCTTCTTAGCCAGTTGGGGCTCATAATTATAGATAAGATCCTGTAAGCTCTATTCCCAAATAAAGTTATCAAAGCAAGGTAGCCTCGGTATCTCAATTAAATAAATAATCCTCGACAAATAACTAAAATATATCCAAGCCTCCTTCATCTTATCTTGAGAGCCGCTAAAAATAGTATAGTGTGCCTACTTCTTCAAAAGGAACATCTAATATCAATTCTGGGGTCTCTAAATAGAGTAATGTGCCTAAACAAAATGTATTGGAAAAAGCTGATACTAATATTAAGAAGTCTTATCCTACCAGCACCTATCATCATAAAGAAAGTCTTAAAAATATAGAACAAAATAAGTATACTTCAAAAGAAAGTGTAAATCATTAATAAAAGTCTTATGAAAATCCTACTAAAATGGCAGGATTATAAAGTATTACCACCAACTAATAAAATCTCCACAAATATGGTTAAGACAATTCAAAAAATTAGCAATTTTATGATCCTTATGACTACTAAAAAAACTATGATCCTACCAAAGACACTAATCTCTAAAAAATGTACAAAGAATAAAAAGAATCCGAATTAAAATTGAAAAATGCCCAAAAAATGATAATTTTTTGGCTTAAGAATTGCTTAAAAAAGAGCAAGAAAATATTAAAAATGTTGATGAAAGATATGCTAAAGAGCTATAAAAGGAAATCGAAAGAAAATAAAATACTAATAAGACAAAAAAACAAGAGAATATGAGCAATAATAATTTAAAAAAGAATAAGAAGCTTACTTAAGGAAACAGAAGGAATAGTAATAAAGCGGAATAGAAGGATATAACCCTCGAGATTTTGAAAAAACTTTAAATCCTAGCAGAGAATAACCTTCAAGATAAACAGCAACAAATAATAATAATTATCAAGATTCAAGAACTACAAATAGATAAGATGGAGGCTTTCATAATCCCAGAGCTTATTAATAAAATTACCCTTCTGAAGGATAAGATGAAGAATTATAAAAAGCCATTATGGAGAGCATGAAAGCATAACAAAAACAATTTAAATAAGCTCAATAAAATAATCCTCATTATAATTAAAGATAAAATTCTTCTAACTAATCTGCTGGTTAAAGACACCAAAATAATAGCTATAACTTTGAAGACAACCATATAGATATAGAATAAATGTAATTAGAAGAGGCTATCAAAAAAGTTTATTGCAATGATAATTTTATAATTTAATTTTAATTATAATTTTGTTTTATTAGTTAATAGATTTAGTTTAAAAATATAATTATTTTTTAAATTATCGTTATATATATCTAAATATTTGTGTAATCCAAACATTTATTATTTTTTTATTTTTAAATTTAAAAAATTTAAATTAGGTGTACATTATCTTTAAATTTCTACATCATTATTAATTAGACAGTTCTTTTAATTAATATACAGCTTAGAATTTATTTATTAAATATTTACTATATCAAACAAAATAGTATAACCATCTTTAAACATCCATTTATATTAAATGCTATTAATATAATATAATTTACATAAATTTGACTATGATCCAATTTGAGATTTATATTTTATATTTTTGATTTATTTTTCTTTGAAAAAAAAATTTTGATAAGCTATTTATATCAAATTTTGAACTTTTTCTATAAGTGTTTTATATAAAATTATAGGATAAAATATATAATTTCATTCTATTAAAATCAACCCATTAACCTTATATATCTTTATATTAACAAATAATTAGTTATATATATATAATGATTTAGTAGTAATAAATAATATTTGATTTTAATATTTAATTTTTACTTATTATGCTTAAATTATAATAAAAAAATATAATTATAATAGCTACATAATATTTCAGTACATTATTTAATACACAATATAATTTATATTTTATCATATTTTTTATTTATCATTATAATTGAATTTATAAAATTTAAAAATCAAGCTTTTCTATAGAAAGCATAATAAATTTAATACTAAAAATTATTATTTAATTTAATGAATGGTTAAAAAAATTGAAAATTTTATTTTATGGTGAAATTTTCTTATCCATAGATGCAATTTTTTATAAATGAATTTCCTTATCCAAAAATTTTTATCAATAGATAAGGGTTATTATTAAAATTGGCAGTCATCTTACCTAACTATCCCCAAAACTTAACTCCCTCACCCAGTCCCCCATCCCCCACTTATTTTTTCTTCATATACTCATATATTAATGTATAAAAGAATAATTATTATCTATATTAATGATTTTAAAATTAATTGTTCAAATACTTATATCATGTAATATTAATTACATAATAATTTATTAGTTAAGTTTATTATAATTTATTTTCAACAATTTAATAAAGCATACTTCAGACTTAGTAATATAGAAATATTTTCTAAGTGAATAATAAATTAAATTTAAATAAAAATAAGAGATTTAAAGCAATAAATTATCTTATTTTTTATTTTTGCTTAAATAAATATAAAAGAAAAACTAAGGAAGTGATTTTTCTACTATTATCATATTAAATATCATACTATTTGGTAATATGTTACTAAGAAAATATAAAATAGATATTATTTTAATTATCTATTAGCCAATATATATATAATCATTGAATCATTCAGAAATCAACTCAGAAAGCTAAAACTAAGATTATCATAGCGAAGACAGCGGAGAAAGAAGCAACGATAGAGTTGGTGCTGCTTTCACATTTAGTTTTGTCGGAATTGATTTTGAAAGTGTCTTTACAGGTAGCACATTTGTCTTCAGAAGTGCTGTAGGTTTAACAGTTAACGATTGTGTAACATTTTCCAGCATTTGCTTTGGAGAGTTAATAATTAGTAGCACATGTAGTACAGACGTTGGCGTCGGTAGCACATGCAGTGCAGTTTGTGATAGTAGAACTACAAATATAATTTATATTAAATTTTTAATTAAAGTTAAATATATAATAAGCAAAATTACGCGCAAGTAGCAGATAAGGCAACAGCAACTAAGAGAGCGAAGCAGATTAATTTGTACATTTTAAAAGCAAAGTTTTATTAGGTTTTTTTTTTTAGTTTTTTTTATTTTTATTTTTTAATTTTTTTCTTCAAAACTCGGAAGTAATTAAGCAGATATAGAAATTTTATTAAGAGAATATAGTATTTTGTTAGTATATAAGTAAGTTACTAACTATTAATATTTCTTTATTGATAATTACCAATCCAATTAAATTTAAACTAATGAATTAATGGCATAATTTGAAAAATATAGAAATAAATATTTATTCACTTCTATAGTTTAAAATATTATAAATTATCAGTTAAAAGGAAAATAATTCAATAATTATGAAAATGTTAAGTGCTATTAAAATAAAATATAACTTATATATGTCTATATTATATTTTTTATATAATTATACATTAACATACCTAAGTTGTACATAAAAAATTTTTTATTTCAAGGTGGAAAATTTTCCTTTTTAATAATCTGTCTATCACTTTATTTTATCACTTAAGATTATATCTAACTGAATATTTAAATTTATTTATAAAATTACCTACCTAATTACATTGAAACCAAAAGAACAAATGCAATGATCTTTAAAATACCGATGAGAATTTTAAATTTATAAATTTGCTTTTATATTAAACTCTACAATAACATGATAATTTCATTTATAAAAACTAAATATAAATATTGTAGTTAACTTTAAATATATACTATTAATATAAGTATATTCAAATATTTTATTGCTTTATCTACTCTACTATTTATTTTATTTATACATGTAAGAATATTTTTATGATAATTTGACAATTTTTATTTACAAAGTAAATATTTCTAACTATTTATTTAAATAAGATATAGAAATATTTTTTGATAAATACATTAACACAGTATACTATTCTTTAATAAATACAAAATAAAAATTTTGTGATTTACTTTCAATGTTAGAGATATTAAAATAGTATAAATGGATAAAATAAATTTTAGATATTTTATTTCTACCAAAATATCTGTTAAAATGCAAATATAATCAAATATGTTTTATAGCAAATAGTGTTTAAATATAGAATATTGAAAAATATAATATAATTATTCAAAGAAATAAAGTTATATTTAATATTATCTTGAATATTCAATGAATTATTATTTTATTAATAATTTTATTTGGTAATACTTAATATGATGAATATCATATTTATTTATATATATACTAATATATGTTTTAGGTTTTTAATATTATTGAAATTTAATTTATACTATATATTTATAAAAAAATATTTTATTTTTATAAAATATGCTATATAATTTTTATTATATTTTATACTTCGATATATACATCTTTTTTATATAATTTTAAATTTTATAATAAAAAATTAAAAGTATATGACATTATCATAATTAAAAATATATGACATTATCATAATTAAAAATATATGATATTATCATAATTAAAATATATGACATTATCATAATGCATATTATATTATCATTATTTAAAGTATATGACATATAAAAACAAATAATTTAGATTAATTTACTTTATAACCAAAATAATTACCTTTATAGTTATTCTAAATAAAATATCACTGTTATGAATATTTTAAATAAACCTCAATATTATCAATAATTTCACAATTTTTCATAAAAATTTTAGTAGATTATATTAATATATATATCCAATAATATTTGACATAACTAGTATAGTAATAAAAATATAATATTATATACACTAAATTATTAATTATTAATTTTCTAAGTACAAATGAATGTTAATTGTTATTAATTCTAATAATTACAAGCCTGGGAATTTTTTACTAGTAAGTATGTGATTTAAAATAAAATAAGATATATATTATATTATAATCCAATTCAAACAAGATTTTAAAATATTTCTTCTGTTTTAAATTTAATATTACTATGATTCTTATTACTTTTGAATTAATTCCAAATAATCCCAGCACAAATCTTCTTTCTTATTAAATTTGTATAAATTATGTTTTTAATATATTTAATTAGATTAAACTATCATATTTATAATAAATAATTTTTTAAAATGTTTAATATATCATCTAATAATTACTTTTTTACAAAATAAAATTATACAAAACTATAATAAAATAATAATTATTAATTTTAGATATATTAATTTATTAATAGAATATATGCTATAAATTTAATGATATATTTTTCTATTATAATTTAATCTATGTAAAATTAATTAATTTCATTCTCACAACATATTTTTAGCATTAATAAAGTGAAATACAGACATATATATATATAATCATATAATTTATGGTAATATTTGATTAATGATAATATATTGTATCTTAATTTTATTTACTATTACAACTTTTAAATTAATAGTGACTTATTATAAAACTATAAAGGAAAATTATACAATTATCTTTACTACTTTAATATTATTATTTGAAATAAAATACCTTAAAATTTTATATTAGCTATTAAAAAATTATATTTACTTTAGATAGTTTCATTCATAAATATATCTATATATTTCTATAAAAAATAATAAATGTGTTTTTTCTGTATTTTATTTAATTTGGTATAATTTTTTATATTATAGTTTGATCTAAAAAAATATAAAAAAACTAAAATTATATAAGAAACTTTTAAAATTAAATAACCTTATGTGCAAGATATCATGTAATCACATGAAAAACTTCTTATTATAATAATTCTTATTTTTACTTCATATAATGATTAGTAAACAATTTTTTATAAAAATATTTTTCGAAATGGTTTTCATATTTTAATTTTCCTAAAATTATTATTATAAGGTCCTATTCCTATAGATTTCAAGCTTTGTAAATGAAATCAATATAAAATTTATATTTTAAATATATTTAATTATTTAAAATATATTATAAAAAAATTATATTCTTTTAATAATAATTATTCATTAAATAACATTTATTATTCTTAAAACAGGGATTTATATAATATATTTTAACTATAATTATCAAAAATCAATTATTCTACTTAATAGAAACAATATAATTGAGCTCATCTAAATTTCTATATTATTTAATGTAGAAAAAATCATAACTGCCATTTATTAATAATATATCTATATTATTTTTGAGAAATATAATATTATACAATTTATTTTTCTACATTATTAGGTGAACTTGATATATTAATTCATAAAAATTACAAGGAATTATTTAAGTTTATAACTTCAAATATTATATTGAGTTCATCCAAATGAAATTATAAATTCTAAATTAACAATTATGATCAATCATTATATTATATGATTAGAATGCGGATATAAATAAATAATAAAACATACTTTTATAATAATTTAATTTTAAATAATTTTGTATTAATATTGTGAACATTTATTTTTCATTTATTATATTATTCAATAAAACTGTAAATAATGATACATCTTTCTTCATTATTATTTGATCAGAATAATAATGTTTAATAAACTTAAAATAAATTATGATAAAGATATTCTTTGTATTAGTAAATTTATACAATATACAATTTTTTAATAAATACATATAAATTAAATAGCATAATATAATAAATATCCTTAGTATGCAAATAAATAATCTGATTATTTTATAAATATTTAGATAAAAAAAGTATATCAAAATTAAAGTTATAAAATATATATTAATATATAGTTTATAAAATAAATAGTTTAGCTTCAAAAGACAAAAAATTATAATTAATTAACCGATTAAGATCATGAATTTCCTAATAAATAAGTAGAAAATTAAATATGATTAAACAATCATTACTTAAAGAATGATACTGGCAATATTTATAAAAAGCTTCTTTAAGCGAATATAATTTTATAAAAAATAGTTTATATCACACAAATTTACTTTTGATTTTACTATTATTATCTACTATATATATTTCTTTCTAGTTTTAGATTATTTCTTCTAAAGTAATAATAATAGAGAGCATTAAAGAGATTTATTTTCTAAGTTTACAAAAATATTTAATTTAATAAAGGTATTTAATTCAAATTTTCTACATTTAAATAATATAGAATATTTTTTAGAAAATCTGATATATTTTCTTTTGTTTAAAATATATATCTAAAAAAGAAAATCTATACTTTTTAAAGAACAAATACTAAAAAATTATCAAATAATTCTAATATAAATATTTTTAATTTAATCCTTTTAATATTATTATATTAGATTACTACTATATTGATTATTTATTTATCATAAATTTATAATTTAATTTTTGTATCTAAATGATTAAATTTTGGCTAATTATTCCAATTTATATTTATATATATATAGTAATCCTACATTCTAATATTTTAGCATGCTTATCTTTATATATAGTAAAATTTATAGTTAGATATAAAATTAAAAAGTATAAGACTTAGAAAAATCCATATTTATTTTATATTTATAAAAACATAAATATTATTATATACACTAAATTATTATAATTTTATTGAAATAAAAATGTAGAGATATAATATTATAAAAAAAGCAACTAAATTTACAAATAAATTTTGTAATTTCTGGATTATAAAATAATGATATAGAATAATACTATTTTACTTAGAAAAGCGGTCTGGGTAATGGCAAATTATGTTTGATTTTGTTATTTTTTTTTTTATTTCTATATCTAAATTGCTGGGAATTTATTCCTAACAAATTTTTATAATTTATAAGCATGATTCATTTTAGATATGAATAAAAGCATAAAATACTAAAAATTAAATATTTAATATTTATTTAAAAAATATAGACTTATAGTTGTCTATTTTTTATATGTCTATTTGACTTAAATAAATTACACTGTTTATGTAGATATATGAATAAATTAAGTCTTTAATAAATAGTATTAAATTTATATGTTAGAGTTTGAATGATAATTTGAAAAATTTTCTAAGAATTATTTATAAAAAATATATGTAGATAGCTATATTAAATGCATTAAAGTAGATTCATAGAAGCTAATAATTAATATTATACATTAATTATCATAAAAAAAAGAAAAAATTAAAAAAAAAAAAACCAAATAACTATTAATATATCACAATTAATTTTTATAAAATTATTTATGTTAACTTAATCTTAGCCCCTTTATTATAATTAGAAGTAAGGATCTGCAATAAACTTTGATTTTGAAATAAATAACTCTGATTCAACTGCTATTCAAAGTAGTTAAGCTAAATAAGAGTACATGGAAGAAGAAGAAATATATTTTGACAAATAATCTAATGAATTGTAAAAACTCTCAAGAACTTAAAGTCTTGAATTACAACAACTACTTTAAAAATAAATGATGTAAAAGTAATCTTTACTAAAATATTCATAGCTTAATTCATTGAATAGTTAAGTTGCCAATGGTTATTCTGAATAATATTAATTAGAAAAATAGAGTGCTTTGTAAAATAAATATGAAATTTTAAACCTAAAATAAACTAATAATAAAAGAAGTTTCCCCTAAAGCTATGACTCTCTCCAATAATAATAATTAAGCTAAGAAATAGATACGGTTAAAAAATAAATTAAAATGCATGATATCTAGCAATAGCAGTAATAATAAAACAGCCCACTTTCATAATGCAGTGAGCAATAAAATATAATTACTTCTCTATAGTTGTCAGAATTATAAAAATAAATCATCATGTAATAGAATATTGCCTAGCAAAAATAAAAGGCCTAACTTTCTCCAAGTTTAGTGAGTTAGTTATCATAATAATAAAATTCCTAAAAGTATTCTATAAATCCTTTTCCCTAATTCTAATACAAACCAAGCAACTATAACTAAATATCATAAATAAATTCTCTACAAATCAAAGACTAACAAAAGAAGAGAATATCTATGGACCAAGATAATAATATACTCAAGTATGATAAATAGGGGAATTCTTTAAATAGCTCAAATATTATTAGAAGTTAAGTAATAGATTAATATGATAATCATTCCGATTTGGAATACCTTTTAAACCTTTAAAATTTGTAAAATTAATAAATTTAATAGTAATAATAGAAACAGATTCAGTAAAAACTACTTTTGAAGTAGAAATATAAAGAACTGTTAAAACAATAATAAAGCATAAATTAATTTGGTGTATCCAATTACTAGGTTCCCCAAAACATATAAAACTAACATTTTTTCCAAAATTATGATTTAGATTTGCCATTTTATAAAAGTTCAGAAAATTGTTCTATAAAAAGAAATTCTAACATTTAAAATACTTAGTTTAGATAAATTAAATAGGAATTTTAAAATAACAATCTAAATAAAACATAAGCTAATTAAAATTAACCATAACAAAAAAATTTGAGGAAATTTAATAAATTCCTATAAATATAGCTCCGATTTCTGCAAGAAGAAGAGCTTTAAACAAAATTTCTATTAAATTACCTGAAACCAATGTTGAAATGATGTAATTAAAAATCGGAGATGCCTAATTATTTTTTAACAATGAAGAAAACGATTAAAAAGGTGATCAGTCCTTTTTTTTCGATACCAAAAATGTTATTAAAGGTCTTTTTAATAAATTTGGAAGTGCTTATTCCTCAGATAGTCATGCTTAAAGATATATTGCTAAAATATCAAAAGTAATGGATTAGCATAAAAACTTAAACAAATAGGTAAAAGAAGAAAACATATAAGACATATCTAACTCAAATCTTACCTCCACTACTACAAATAATAATAATAATGAAATCAATCCCCAGGAAGAAAAATTTTAGTTCCTTTCCCTTTGTAATATGATATAAAAATCTATTAACACATTTTAAGCCTAAGCTTTATTATAGAATTATTAGCCTTTTACAATATAAATGATAGAAAAAATGCTATATTAAGAATTTGAATAAAAGTCCTCACTTTCGAGTGAAAAAGAAAGTGATGTTTAACCAAGAAAGCTAAGAAGAGTCTTCGAATAGGCAACCAAAGTTATCAATACTTTATTGAGATATAATAATGACACTGATATAAATATTAAGCAATTAGTCAAAGATTAGAATCTTTTAGAATAGTTAAATCAGTAAATAGAAATAATAAACGAAATAAATAGAATAAATAGACAAGCTTTGTTCAGATATTTAAATATGATTTATACTTTAGAGACATATGGAAACTTTAAAATCAAGGATTAATAAAGTTATAATTATTATTCCTTATTACTGATCAATAGAAAATTGTCATATTAAAATGAACTCTCTTCTTTTAAATGATTGTTTATAAATTACAAATATATATACATACACTTTTAATGTAGAAATAACTATAAATTATAAATAATTATATAAAATAGAATAAAATTATGATTTAAACAAAATTTATTAATTTTTTCTACTTCCCATAACTAATTATATATAATAAAATCAAAAAATAAGCTTTATGCCTAAAAAATTAATGATTAATTTACTTTTGTCACTAATTTCATGAATGTTAAAGTTAATATATTTTATAAAATTATATTTTTTGTTTTTTTTTGTATCTAAATTTAACCATAATTCCTTTCTTTAATTCTTTAGAATATTAATTTAAGTATCGGCAGATAAATATATAAAAAATTTATATAGACTCTTATTATTTTGATTTATATTTAGAATTCTTAATATAAAAAATAAATTTATTATTATATTTACATTAAATGTAAAAATAAATAGGAATGAATATCCTTCTTATAATATTTTCATTAAATTATATTACTTTACTAAACTATAAATAAAATATTTCAATAAATTTGTTTCTATTAATTTAATATTAAAATCAATCTCGGTTTGGAATTTATGAATATATATATATGGCAACTATAAATATATAGCAAAAAATATTTTTTAAAATCTCAGATTAATTTATTTGGTAATATAGATAATATTATGTTTTTAAAAGGGGTAAAGTTAGAAAAATAGAATGTATTATTATTTTCAGCTCATGATAATGTTTGTAATCGACTTAATTACTATTAATGATTTTATCTAATTATCGATATTTTTAATTATCTATTCAGTTCTAATATTTTATTATATTTTAGAAGAGTATATATGTAGAAATAATCTTGGATTATAGAAAATATATAAATAAATTATTTCTATCCAAAATAAAATATTATGTTTTAATAAAATTATATAATTTATTTTTATTTACAACTATTTTTAGTAGCTATTATTATAAAAAGTAATTTCATTATATGTCTATATAATCTATAGTTTTACTATTGAATTTCAAATATTTTGTTATACCTAAATACAATATTGTGTATTAAAAAAGTATTTTTTTCAATTTGGTTAATTTTTTATTTTCTATTTTTATTTTTCCTATATTTTATCTAATAAAAATATGCTTTTAATTTAACGTAAACATTCCTATATAATTAATATCAAAATATAGATTAATTATTTTTCCTTTAATTTAATTATATTAATTCTGAGTAGCATAAAATTATTTTATAACTATACGATCAGAGTGAAATATATAAATAATATATATAACAATAGTATTCTTATACTTAATATAGTTTATTTTATTAAAAAAATAATATATAATACATAATTTATAAACATAATACTGACAAAATTAAATAAAAGCTATTGAATTAGTTTGTTAACATAATATTTTTAATTTTTTTAAATTAAAACTTTAAAGAACTTTGCTTAAAAATAAAAAAATATAAATAAAGGCAATGGTAAAAATAAAAAAGGTATTAATTTAATATTAAAAAATTATTTCATTTATTGTCACTTTAAAAATACAATAATGGATTTATTATAATTTTACCAAAACGGTGCAATTTTATGAATTAGGTATTTTCGCTAGCTTTATTTTGATTATATAAAGCTCTCATTTTTTATATCTAAAATATATAACTATACATATATATGTATACATATATATGTATTAAAAATAATTAGGATATTTAAACTTTCTAACTTTCATTTATTTACAAATTACTAATCATTAAAAGGTAATAATATTTATTAAATTCTCTTAAATTAATAATATTATAAATAAATAATAATTGACTTATAAAAAATTATAAATGAAATTCATTATTATCATTATTATAAGTATATTAATAAACGTTTCTCTTGCGAGTAATATTAATAAATCTCAATGTGAAGCACTTATTATTTCATCTGGTTCTGATTACGGAGCTTTTTCTGCAGGAGCAATCGGAAAGTTTTTAGAAACCAACAATATCGAATATGATGTATATGCAGGAACTGGTATATCTTCTATTACTGCAGCTGTATATGATTAGTTATATAGATATTTATATAATAGCAATTATTTCTAATTCATTATTAGATTCTAAATTCTTTCTAAGAATAATAAAGAACATAAATTGGTAGTTTCTTGGAGTAATTTTGGAGTGACTTGAGACTTGATAATTTTAGTACTACTTTTGATGGTGGAATGGGATATGGGTTGGTTTATTAACCCGGAATGTTTTCCACTGAGCCTTTGCAGAAATATTTGCAAATAAAACTGAAATCAGTATAGTAAAATATTCTCATTATTACAGCCTTTTTAAAATATAAATTAAAATTTTTAAAGATATAAAAAGCTTTCTTACGGAGTTGTAAACATAGACAATGGAGAATTCATTGATTTAAATGAAAACTCATTCGAAAGTCAAGAAGAATTTATTTAGAGTTTGGTAGCGGCCTCAGCCGTTCCTGGTTATTTCCCCTGGTAAAATATATAGGAAACCAATGTATTTGATGGAGGTGTGAAGAGAGTACTTAATTTATGTACGCATTTATAAATAAAACACGAAGTTTATAAAATTGTTTAAATTTGTAATTTTTAGAAGGAGCTTTGGAAAGGTGTAGAGAAGTTGTTAAGCATGAAGAAGATATGATTTTTGATATTATAAGTATATTTTCGATTGATGGTATGGATCCCTGGGGGGGATTCAAGCCGAAATAAAAAACTTATTAAGCGTTTAGAAGAAATGAAATTATAAAAGCTCACAAAAAAGCCATGCACGAAATTTCTTAATTTTTTGAAAATCACCCTAAAATACAGTGCCGATATTATGTAGAACCCTCAGTATTTCTACCTGAACCGAATTCATTGTTTGGATTTAAAAAATAGCAAGTTGCGGCATAAGTATAAAATGGGTAATTAACAGCTTCTAAAAGCATTGAAAATGGAGTTGGAGTTGAATGCTCTAAACTGTAATAAAAAGCATTCATTTATTCTTTAAGAAGCAGTGATGAAGAATTTTAAGACTTGTCAGATGAATAGATTATAAATTTGATGCATGAATTGAAATAGGAGTGAAAAACAGAAGAAGTGGATTTTTTAAATTTTAATCTAAATAAAACTGATTTCAAATTATTATATTATTGAGATAAAATTTAAAATAAATCATAATTCAATATAGGATTTATAATATAAAGATATATAGGAACAAACTCTAAAATATTTATAATAAAAATAAATATTAAAAATAAACTCAAATTTTTGTTTAAAAAAAAATGGGAAGAGAAAAAAAAAAGATATTTTTTTTTTCACTCATCAAGAGCAACTCCATACTCATCACAAATATCGGTGATAGTTTTATTTTGAATCGATCCTAGTTTTTCAAACACAGTGCTGCATAATTCCTATAGAATTAAAAAAAAAACTTTTATATAAACCCAATTGAAACATAAAAAATCAATAATTTTTGTGATTTACTTTCATTTCATTGTATTGGTGAATCTTTTTGATTCTCTCCGTGGTCGGATTGATTTTGTTTTTCTTATCAATTAATGATTACTTTTATAAGTTTAAATCTTTTTCAAAGTGAAGTAATTCTGCATCGCTCATATCTTTGAGAGACTTTCCTTCGTAACTCTCTCTTGTAATTTTTTCTTCAATTTTGGCTGGGGCAGCGGATACTTAAAGACCAGTTTATTGCAATTTATTAACCTATGACAAATATGAAAAGTTAATTTATTTTAAGTAAAATAAGAAAATAATAATAGTATAGCCATTTTTTACCAAAGGTTTTTTATTTTCTTTTTCATTTCCTATGGGTTTAGGATCTCTATATTCATATGAAATATATTCAACTCTAGCTGCAGTACTCTATACGTGTTTTTTGGGTAAATAGAGTTGCATACTTCCTCTAAATTAGTAAAATAATTTTTAGTTTAGAAAAACCAGTGCTAAAAATAATTGAAAATAAAAATTACATTAAATTTCTATTCATTAAACTTGAAATTGTTTAAATTATGGTGCTTTTGTCTAAATCTGTAAATTTTTCGTACAACTGTAAAATACTTATAGGTTCTTTTAAGTCTAGAGCTAAATATTTCTATAATTTTTAAACTGGAGTCATATTTTCTATTTATTCTTCAATTTCAATGCCCTCTGAGTTATCTTATCCCTCAATTTCTTCTTCAATATTGCTTTACATTCCGAAGAGTAATTATTAATGTTCAGAAGAAGCTCCTTCCTATATTTCATCCATTTCCTTTAGCTTTTCCTCCAGATTAATTTTTTAACAACAGTTTTTTTCAGTTTGGAATCAGAATTCTGGATAAAAATTATTGAATAAATTGAAAATTAATTATTTTTATAATAATAAAAAATTACAATTACATTTTTAAGTTCATTTTTCGATGAAGAATTATCATTTTGCTTGTAGGGAGTTTAGATATTTGATTTTTGAATTTATTTTGGTTCTGACTTTATTAAAGGGCTGGCAGACTATTGGAAGACTGGAAGGTTTGGAAGAGATATTTGGCTGCTTGATAGTTTGGAAATTTCCAATAAAGTTTGAGCAACATCAGAAATTTTTTGCACGATATGCGCGACTTTGTTGACTGAATCTCCAAATTCTTAATTACTTAATGTACTTTATTATCCTCCACTCGCCAAACTGTGATTTAATTAAAATTGAAAAATAAATAAACAAAAGTTAATTAAATAAAATTACTAAGCTAAGTTTTGCTTCAATTTGCTTGCAGTTCCATCTAACTCCGTTTCATTAATTTCTTCTACCAGTTTTTGGGAGAAGCGCTAGCTATGCTCTATTTAGAAACGCTATCTTCTAAATTTTTAGATTGAGATTCTTGTTTGTTTAACTAGGCTTATTATTATATTTCCTAATTTTCCATTTTCTTTAGCTCACTTTAATTTTAACTAACTTTTTACTATTCTTCTTATATTTAAGCAGATTAAACTTGTTTTTCAGGGGTTATATAATTGGAATCTTTTATTTAAGATTCATATTATTATTATTGTTGTTGCTAATCTAAACCGACAGTGTTTTCTTTTGTGGGAGTCACTATAATTTAAGATTCTTAAGGGATTTATTCTTTTTATTCAATAACTTATTATTCTAAACATTAATTTTCTTTTTATTCTTAATCTTCTTTTATTTTTATTCAGAAAGGTTAGGTTATTGTTCCTAATTTTATAAATTTTCAATTTCCATTTATGTTTCTTAAAGATCCTATTCTCTTTCTTCTTATTATTAATCCAGTTATATTTACTTTTATGTTGAACTCTACAATTATTCTGTGTTTTTACAATCTTCTAAATGTTCTTATTCAATCTCTTCAATTTAAATATCATTTTTGGGCACTTCAGATTATTATTATTACTACTTTTCTACATCAATTTATTCTTTTTAGCTTGAGCTTTATAGATTATTATCGGATTCCAGCTAATTTTTATCTTATTATTAATCTTCTTCTTGGTTTATTATTTATGTAATATTTTCTTCTTCTTCGTTTAACTATTAAACCTAACTTTGGATTTATTGATTCTTATTAGGTGTTTCTAATAAATCAGAATTTTAATTTTCCTTTTGATCAATTTCTTCTACTTATTATTATTATTCTTGGCATAGTTAAACAGATTAGACAATTTCATTTTCTATTTATTTTTTTCAGATGATATTATAACAGCTTCAGTTTCAACAGTAATGTCTTATTTATTATTTTCATCAGGTATTTCTTTAAGTTAATTTTCTTATTCTTATTAGTTAACTTGATTTTGATCATTTTCATCAATTACACCAGTCTATTATAATTAATTTTACTATTCTTATTAAATTGAAATATTTTCAATTTCAATTTATTATTAATATTGGTTCTATTACTATTCAGGTTCATTTTCTTCTTGAATTTACTATTCTTATTAAGTTTATTCTTCTTCATTTTAAAATTATTGTTCAACTTACTCTTCGTTCAAATTTTCTTTTTCTTGACCCTCTACATTCTAGTTATTAGTACAAGTATTTTCTTATTTATCTTAATCAATTGTTATTACTTCTGCTTGTTCATCCTACTATTGTTTTACTTCTTTTTAAATTTCATCTTATTCCAATATTACTTCATTTTAAGTTTCCCCTTACTGATCTTTTACTTCATTTATTTCCTCATTTATGCATTGATTAATTTCTTATTCTTCCTCAACATTAACAAGTTTATTAGCAGACTATTTATTTTCATTTAGAGGAGCAGGTATTTCTTGCAATATTTATTAGCTCTCTTTTTCTTAAAGGATTTCAATAGGATTCTATTCTTTAGTAGTATTTTATAACTCTTCTTGTTATTATTATTGTTCTAAATGTTAATTTTATTAACATATTTCTTCTTGGTTGTCCTTTTAGACTAAATCCTATTCACAATCATGAACTTATACTTATATTTCTTCTTTTCTAGGGGTTTAAACTTCTTCTATTACTTATTACTATTGATCATCGCAGGCAACTTGCTAATAGTTTTCTTATTCAATGGCTTCGTTTTACTCTTTGATTTAATCTTATTAGGCGCTATTTTAACATTCATCATTTTACTATTCAATTTCGATTTATTCATCTTTTTAAGGAGTTATTTTGATCTATTCATCTTATTAAATTTATTCGGTAAATTCAATCTGATGTTTTTAAGTTGAAGTTTTGTTAGACAAAATCTATTAATCATGTTAATCCTTCGTTGTTTAGATTTCAATATTATCATTTTTTCAGGAGTTTATTCTTATTATGGTTATTCTTTTTCTTCAGGTTGTTATTATTATTATACTTCTTCTCTTTCTTACAATTCCTCTTTTTATTAGTGTTGCATTTCTTATTCTTATTGCTATTCTCCTTCTTTTTTTTATTCTCCTTCTTCTTATTACAATTCCTATTAATGAGCTTACTCTTAATCTGCTAAACAAGCGCTATTTTTCTCTAAATTCTCTATTTCAATTTTTCCATTCATTTTTTATTATTACTCAATTTACTTTTCGGGCACTTAGCTTTCCTATTCTTATATATCCTACGACTATTCGAGAGGAGCTTCATTATTGATTTCTTAGTTAAAGTCTAAAATTTTATCTTCTCGTGGTTGAGGAGTGACGAACTAATCAGGATATACACTTTCTGCAGCCTCATCCCTTGCGACAGGGTAATCATTATTATTTTATTCACCTTATTCTTATACACCTCCATCTTATTCACCTTATTATTGCAAGACTTCCTCAATTTCCATTTCATTTTCATTTTCATGCTCATTATTTATTATTTTCTGGTTTTCGTTTTCCAAATCTTCTTGTGCATTTGCTTCCTCTGCTTTTTTAGGCGAAGGGGTCTGATTATTTGATTCTCTTTATTAATCAATTTACTATAAAACCGATTCAATATCGAATGAATCCTCTTATTCTTACTCACTTTCTTATTTATTTGTTACTTCTTATACCTCTTCTTATAAGTTATTCTCCTAATTTTGTCCTCCCTACAAATTTTACTCGTTGTTGTCTTTGATTTAAATGTCCTTATTTTCTTCAATATTATCCAAAACCTATTATTGTTGTTGTTGTTGTTCTTCTTCTTCTACTTATTCCTATTGGTCTTTCATTTATTGTTCTAACTCTACATTTTGTTACTCCTTATTTGCGAGAAGTGCCATTTTGTATAATCTTCTAGACACGTACAGTTCAGGTATTTGAATATTTTCCAAATCTTTGTATAGTTCAATAACAGCTTCAAGCAGCAATTTGTCATCATTTTAATAACTTTATTCCACAGATTCACAATAAAATATTATTTTTTTTATTCTCCTTCCAGCTAGGACTATATATGTTGGGCTTTTTTATTTTTATTTTTTTTTAATTTCAAAATATATTGTTTGGCTTGCATATACTTTCCAAAAATAACGCAGTTGGCTTCGATCAGAATTTCGTATTATTATTTGAACATTTTATTTTTCGGCAATTTCAATTTGAACAAACTAGGAACATCCTCCAAATTTTAGAAAAAATCTGATTCTTTGTTTTGGTTTTCATTACCTTCTTCAGTTGATTCATTTGATTGGTTTTTTTTTTGTATCTACTCTTCTTCTTATTCTAAATCTCCGTTTTCTTGAGGCTTGCATGTTTCATAGGTATCATTGAAATCTTAATTTTGCTCTTATTTATCACATTTTATTTATTATTATTATTGAATATCATTATTAGTTGCTTCTTTTTACTATTCATTTTCTTAATTTCTTATTTAAATATTATAAATTAGTTAATGTCTTTTTTTATATATTAATTTTACTATTCTTATAGAATGGAACTTGCATCTTTTATCAAACTTTTTTGTGATTTTCTAAAATTTATTCAATGTCACTGATGTCTAAATCCGCATCACTGTTGTCTTTCTTTTGGATTTCTTCAGGACTTATGTTTTCCTTTTCGCCTTCTAAATATTGGATTTTTTTCTCCTAGAGAGAATTTTCGTTTTGGGTATACTCTATTTCCATTAAAATTTCTGTATAAATTTTATGTTTTTCCCTATTTTGATTTCACTATTAGTTTGTTTATTTTATTTTTTTTTTTTTACAGTTTTTAATTAATTTAGAAAGAATGAAAATATTAATTAATTAGTAAATATAAATACATTATTTAATTATAATTCAGATTCTGCCTTTCATTCTTCCCAATATTCCTAATATTCAAATTCAAATATTTTAAAATTTGCACCAAAATTAGTTCAGAATTCAAAGGCTATAACTCGCGGATTACTAAGTAAATTTTTAATAAAATCACAATAGAGAGGTTCTCATATAAATATTTATATGTATCAATATATATATATAATTAATAATAATAAAAAATATATTTATAGGAAATTATTTTTTTTCATATAATTATTAATTAAATAATCTTTAAAAAAAATTTATTTTATAAAATAATTTTCATTTAAATAGCAAAACTATTAAATTTAAAGCTAATAAAGCGAACACAAGTTTTATTAGTAAAGAAACTTGCCCCTGAAGAGATTCAATCGTATTTTCTATCTTAGCTATTCTTTCTGGGTCAATTTATTACTAAATAATATTTTACACAATTTCTTATTTCGCCTACTCTAACTGAAGAAGAGGTACATTTTCCTACTTCTATTCTTCATTTTGGTTTTATTACTCCAATTATTATTATTGATTCTAATTAGACTATTTTTTTTAACTTCTATTCTACTTTTCTTATTCTTGCTTTCTTTATAACATATCCTTTTCAATAAGGGTCAAGTGCTAGCTTGCATATTTCTAAAACTCTTTTATAAATTCTTTAGTATTTTTCATAGAAGTCGATCTTATTTTGCTCTTGAGGATTGAACTTTTTACAAATTTTATGTGGTAGGCAAAAATAACTTCACTTTTCATCGGAGAAATTTCAGTCACTCTAAACACTTGCAAAGGTCTGAATAGGTCAGACATGGGGGCTTTTGAAATGGTTACAAATCGTTAAATTTCCCATTGTTTTTCCGAATTAAAATAAAATGTATCCTTCTGTTAACAAAAGCAACTCTAAAAGGTTATAAATTTGTAAATTTAAGGTCATTTTGTTTAAAAATAGTTTTCTTACCTTCGGGCCAAATGTTTCGTGAACTGGATGAGTAAATGATAATTCCCTAACCGAACTCTTCTTTTACTGTTGATACTCGGCCAGCTCTTCGAGTTATTGATGTGAGGGCTGAGCGAAATTATACTTCTAAAACATTGAGGGGGGCTGGTTATCGTATTAAGTTATTTAGATTTAGCTGTCTCCGAAAGCTTTTTCTCCGAAATATTGAACCCATGGAATGTTTGATTTGGGTTGAACGAGATTGCTTTCCGAGATATCGGAGAAGAAATGATAGTAGATTTAGGCGGGCGACAAATTCAGAGTAAATTTTTCAATGGCTGTATCTTTATCGTTCCAAAACTCTTTAAAAATGCTGACTTCTTCATTTACCCACTTTTGATAGGCCTAATTTTGCTTTTAAATCTCTTCAATACTGACCTTTTACTGAATATTATTATCTTCTTTTTTTCTTCCTCCTCCTCCTTCCCTTCTTCTTTATTCAAATTCTCTATTATTTTCTGTTATTTTTAAGTTTATGATTTTTACTGCCGTGAATTAACCGCGAAATCCGAAACAAAAGTTATGGGATCATCAGACATGGATCTTTCAGTAATTGCTGACTTTTTAGCCTTTTAAGCTGTCTTCGAAATCCCTGTCTATTCCTATTAAATAAAATCTTTATCCAGAAATTCTTTGGATCTTGAAACCGACGAGTCCAGAGGGTCGCTATTTCTTCTTGTTAATTTCAAATTTTCCTGCTATTCTTTGAGTTAATTGAGTCCATCGTCAGCTGAAATTCTTTTTTCTGAAAATAACCCATCTTCCAGTGAGTTTTTGCCCTCAATGACATTTTGGATTTTCTGAAAAGCTTCATCTCTATAAATGAAACTGCTGAACTCAAGAGTGCCTGTTTGCATTTCGAATCCGATGCCGTTGCTGAACACCTTCGCAATGTTTATTTTGTGGACTTGTTTGATTTCAGCAATTGGAATTTCCAGGACAGTTTCTCCAACTATTAGGTTTTTCGTGTTAAAATATGAGTGGAAAAACATCACCTTTGGAAATATATACAGTCTCCCTTGCAAAAGAATTTTGTGAGAAAAAGCGCAAGAGTACGACTCAATCAATATGGAATTTTCAGAAATTTAAAATTTCTTCGCTAACGATTTGCTTATCATTTTTCTTGATTTTGAATCTCCGTCAATTGATTGCTGGTCATCGTTATCCAAATGGTTCACTTAATATTTAGTTAATATGTTTAGTTAAAGAAAGTAATTTAAAACTATGCAATTTGTTTAATATATACCTGAATGCACATCGTGTGGAGGGGCTGCTACTGTGTATACGTCTTCGTCTATGTTTTTTAAAACCAAATTGTCAGGCACCTCATATTGTTTCTGGAACTTTATTTCGTAGCTGCATTTTTCCAAATTGTTGAGTTTGACCATGTCCACATCATTATCGAAGGTTACTTGTACTTCATTGGGAATTTGGGTTTTTTTTTCCATAAAATTGTCAGACAACCCCTACTGGTACTCCTTGATTTCGTTAAAACTTTTTTATATTTATCATAAATCGACCTTATCACTTCTTAAATAACAACTCCTCTTTCCGCTTCGTACTATCTGTACATCCCCAAGTACACATTCATCAAATCGATCTATATAAAAAATTTAAATTATTTTTATTTAAATGAATTTACTCCCATAAATAAATAAACAAATTAATACTTGTTCTAAAACTTTCTTCTTCAGTACCTTCACATCACTTTTATTGGTTTTAAAATCGGCCTATATTTACTGTACCATGGCCGAAAAAGACTTATCCTGTGAAGATTGCTCAGAAATAATTTTATCTAATTTCATAATTTGCCCTTCGAAAAGCTTTATGAAGGCCTGCATTGACCACATGTAGTTATTTCTGCCTTCTGTAATAAGCCCCAAAAGACAATTTGGTTTTCTGATTAAAGTAGACTCTCCTTCTAATTAGAAATTGGCCATGCTTTAAACGGATTTATACTATTCAGCGAACATTAGCTAGAGATCTTGCATCAACTTTTAAAACGATTAACAATTTTTTAGGCGATTTTTCATTATGTCTCTGGCCACTTCCAAATGTTTGATCAACTATTCCGATAAAAATACAATTTATTTATCACCTAGATCATTCTTTTCTTTTAATTTTTTCAAAAGAGAAAGGTATTAATTATCACTGTTTCCATTGCTTACTATACTTTCAATATGTTGATCTTCCTGTTCAGGCGACATGAGCATGAGTTCCACATTTATAAAGCTAAAAAATATTATTTTTTTGTTAATATTTTTTATTTATGATTTTTTTGTTTGTTTTTGTTTACTTATTTTCATTTATATTCATTAGTAAATTAGAATAAAGAGTAGAATTTGATTTTTGATTAATAGAAGATACTTCGTATATCATTTCTAAGGAGTATCTGTAAAGTAATTTTACTTTTTAAAAGCTACTTTATAAGATTGTTGTCAAATAACTGCTTTTTTGGTTGAGTTCTTGTATTAAATCTTGAAGATTTACTTCTTTTTGCTCTAAGTCCTTAATGATATTTCTAATTTTATTATCTTATTTGCCCATTTCAGTTTTATTATACCTGAAAGTAAATTAATTAATTTTAATTAGGAAATGTTATATAATTATTCTTCATTTAATCCCTTTTATTGGTATTTAATAGTATTAAAACATCATAAAACAAATACTTTTATTATAAATATTGATATTAATTAATTTATTTACATTTCATTAACATCTTCTCTCAATTTATTTCTTTCATCTAGAGCCTGCTAAAACTCTTTGCATAGTTTTTCATATTTTTACTTTTAGTTTTAGTATTTTGTTTAAATGGACTGGTGTTGTTTCTAAGATTTGTCAATTTCTTCTATTATTTTCTTTTTCTCTGATCGAAAGTGGTTCTAAAAGTCTTCAATTTTAGGAAGCTATATAAGTAAGAGTTAAAAAAGAATAAATATTTGTAATTTTTTATTTCAAAAATACTAATTAATTGTTGAAATCCTTTTATTTTTCTATATTTAAATACATTTTAAATTTTAAAGCTTATTATTATTATGGCCTAATATAAAATTTTCCATTACCTGGGTAATGGTGAAATCTTGGATGATCGTATGAATGTATTTGTAATATGCCTTATGAAAACTAAATAAGTCTTGAAGCACAAAATTTAAACTTTTTTATTAATTTTGCTTATAAACTATCTTGTCAGAAACTAAGCTCTGTTAAAACGTTTTGGCAATTTTGCTCAATTTCTGGTATAATTACTCATTTTCTGATTGAAATTATTAATAAAAAGTTCTAAATTCCCTAGATATTTTAGCAATTTCACTAAACGTGTTTTACAAAGGTTCGGCATTGACCTATTAATCCATTTTATTTTGCAGCGAATGGTTAGATTTTGTGGAAATAATAATTTAATTTTTATGATTTTTTTCTTTTTAATGTATTAATTTTTTCTAACTAATAAATTATAAAGGCGCACATTAAGTGCACAGAGTAATAAATAATAATATTATTATTTTCCTTTATATCTGTATTATAACCAATTTTGTGTTGTTTTACATATTCTTACACGATATATACTTCATCATAAATTAATTAATTAACTTAAATAATAACGTATTCAAATTTTAGGTCTACATTTGTATTAGTAATAAAAAAGAAAAAGTAATTTTAAGTGACAAATATACACGTTCTAGGACACAATTAAGTGATTTATTTTTATATCAAAATTTCAGAATATAGAAATTATATAGTAAAATAGTAAAAAATATATTACTATATTAATAAATTAAAAATCATATATTTTTTCTAATATTAAGCTTAAATATTTATTTGTATTTTGATTTAAATTTAAAAACAATAACATTAAATTTTAATTTAGAAAAATATTATAATAATTTATAATTTTTACTTTTATCCAAAAATTTATTAAAATAAAAACTAAATCTAATTTATAACTAATAAAATATTTTATATGTAAGGTTTATTTATAAAACTTTTCTTCGTTAGATGGATTTATTATAAATGATATAATTTAAAAAAAGATAATACTATTTACATTTCAAGATTATTATCTTCAATTATAATTAATGAAGTAATATTTTTTTAATAATTCAATACGATAAAAGTGAATAAAATCCTTCTAATGTTATATAACCATCATTATTTTTATCAAGTTCATGCATAATTTCGATCAATATTTTTTCTTCAATATCTCTTTAAAGAAGCACTTTTATGAGTAGTTTTAGTTACTCGAAATTTAGCTGTCCCTTAGATTTACTATCGAACTTTGAAAATCTAAAATATATAGAACAATTAGAAATATGAAAAATAAACAATTTGCATTATTATATTAATTTACACTTCCTAAATCAATTTAATTGGTCTTTTTTTCTCCCTTTAGATTATTATTAAAGCTAAAAAGTCGCAAAAATCAATTGTTTCATCATCTTTAAAAATTTTTATTTATAATAAAAATTTCAATATACAATTATATACTATATATTGTTTACTATAAGGTTTAACTAAAGAAATAGTATTTTTGACTTTAGAAGTAGTAATTTTTATTCCTAATTTTTTCATGCATTTCATAAAATCTTCAATCTTTATAACTCCAGTATTTTCTGTAAAAAAATAAAATATATTTTTAAAAGAAATAGTATAACATATTGTTAATGAAATAAGTAAATTTAATAAAATAAATACTCTGATTGAATAAATTAAATGATAGCAAATAGTCTTAAATTTAATTTTTGCTTAATTATTTAAACAAAAATTCACTTTACTATTAAATAAAAGAAGTAATTTAATCTTAATCACACTTTTCTTTTTCAGATTGGACATCTATATTCTATTATAAATTTTCATTTTCGTTAATTTGTTATGGAGAAGTAGATTTTTAAGAAGATTTTGATTTTTAAGAAGAAATTGATTTTTAAGAAGAATTTGATTTTTAAGAAGAATTTGAGTTTTAAGAAGAATTTGAGCTTTAAGAATTAATTTCCTATATAGGATCTTAGCTTTGCATAATATAATTTTCCTCATTTTATGGATCAGAGATATTGATATTCATAATTTATGAAATAAAATTATCATCGTTGTACATTTATACTTATTTGATTTCGCCACGAGAGTTCGATGATAAATCAAAAGTTTTTCTACGATTTATTTTTTTCTATTTTAAGTAGTATTGTCTATAGGTTCTTACACCTCATCTAAAGCTTTTAGAGAGGTCATTGTGTTATTTTGCTAAATTTATTAATAATTGATATTTGGTTCTTGAGGTACGATATTTAAATCATTATCATTATTATTATTATTCAAAGTGATTGGTTATTAAATCACTTCCTCAGAATCCTGAATCTTATCTTTAAGCTTTTACTAATAATAAGAATTCACTTTGACTCTTATCAAATTGATTTTTTTTATTTTATTTCTTATTTTGTTTATAATCCCACATCTTTTTCCTCCTCTTCATTTGGAGACTTAATTATTTCCTTATTTTCTTTACTTTCAATATCTTAATTTTTTACAGATTTTTCAACAAAGCTATTTATCCAATACTTCCTAGGCATACTCATTTATTGCAGGAGCTCTGAAATTTTCTACTTCAGATTTTTTATAATTTAACTATCTGTATATTACTATTGGTCGTTAAAAGAGGATATCTATTGCTCTAATTCACTTATATTTTCTTCTGCCAAATACCCTTCTAAAAGTTCATCCTTTAATATGGATTCAGATTTCGTTAGTTAGAATTATTATTATTTTAAAGTTTGCTTTTCATCATCAAACTGCTTTAAAGATTCGGGCTAATTTCTTTTAATTGTTATATATTATTAGCTTATGTTTTATATAAGTCCATATTTGACTCCGTTTACATAAACCAAAATTAGTTTTTTTAGATGGTGCATAATGGTATGGGCCTTTTTAACCAAACTCCTAGGATTCTTTTTAAAATATTTTACTTAAATATTTTCAATTTTCTAAAAAATAGAACCGAGCAACATCTTCTTTTATTCTTTTTGCTTTTTTTTATTTTCCTAAATTTTATTGAAATTTTTTTATTACATAATCAATATATTTATTATTTAATTAAAAAATATATTATTACCATTTTTTTAAATATTTTTAGTTATATCTATTAGCTCTCATTTCTGGACTTTTTATACTGGGCGAGGATTTTTCTACTGATGCATATATAGAACGCAATTGGTCTAATTAATATTCGCAGTCATATAATTCCTTTTAGAGATTAAATTTCTACTACTCTAGAGCATAGTAAGACTATGAATGTTCATAAAATTGTTTGTCATATTTAAAATCTTTTTAAATTTGTTCGATTTATTTATTTATATCTGATAAATTAGCTAAGAGGTCTTAATATTCTTTTTCTTTTTATTTTAACTCATCTAAATGACTTATTTCTTCATATTTTTCTTCTATTTTAAGCACAAAATTTCTTCCATGAGATTTAAATATTCTCAATAAAAATATAGCAATCATATAGCAATTAAGCGAAACTATTATTTAAAATATTATTGTTTTATGCTTAAAAAATTATTGAGCTTTTACCTATCAAAACTATGCCTATATAAACTAAATAGTCAAAATCATTTTAATATAAAAACAGTCCTAATATGAGAGAGATTGCTGTGATTCCCGTTGAAAGGAAATCAATTTTGTTGTGAGCTGAGGATAAAAAAATTAAGTAATTTAAAATAAAATATAATAATATAATTTTTTTACTTGCTAGTTTATAAGGATTGAAGTGCTATAATAATAATCTATAAAAAATAACAACCAAAAATATCAAAATTCCTTTTACATATATGTGAATGTAGTAAAAAGCTAAAATAAATGCAATGATAGTTTTTTAGTAAATTTTGACTAATTCCCACCAATAAACTGAATTTTTATATTCTAGATATAAAAATCCATATTTTTGCATATTTTCCTATTAATCAAGAGCGTGGATTTCGTGATAGGGATCTATATCATTTTGTAAATGTGATTGTGTTTGCAAGTTGATAGAAAATCTTTAAATGGGTAATGAATTTTCATTTAATCTTCCTATAATTAAATATATATATATTTTGAAAGAAGAAAGAAATATTAATTTAATTTACTTTATGAATCTTAAATATCTATTTATGAAACTTCTAAATTTTTGGGTAAAATTTAACAGACTTTATTTTCTTCTTTGAGGCATTATTAAGCCCTTTTAACATTAGCAAAGGCAATATAAACACCAGAAATAGTGTAATTGGGAACATCAAAGAAAATGCATATTTGATGTGTTAATCACTTCCACACTCCATAGCTGTATTTCCTACTACATATTTTTTACCTCCTATCTCCCTTTTTATTTAAATAGAATTTATTTATTTGTATATATATACATTATTTTATATTATATTTATTAAAATATATCAATAAACTCACCTGCATGCCATGCTTTCTAATATCATTGATATTAGACCTGGTTAAGTAGTGATAAATTACACCAAGAGTGTATTCCAGAATATTGCTCTAAAGTTCAAATTGGATTTTTTAAGCTTTATCATTAAATATACAAATCCTATAATTACAATGATTTGCATACTTGAGATAAATACGGACCAAATAATTCTTAAGAATATGATTGGAATATCCAATTTAAATTATTATAAAAAGCAATCCATGGAATACGCTAGAGTTTTAGAGGGATTAGCTAAAAATTTTATAAAAAAGATTTTATAAAATGCTAAAAACTAAAAAAGATTTATTCTACCTGCTTATGAGGAAAAACTAATAAATCCTTACGGAAGTGATAACTAGAATGTAGCAATAGATCCCACTACATAAAAATAGTTTTGTAAAATCTTAATTAAAACCCCTTACTCATTAGGTCTTGGATCTGTTGTTTAAAACAATTCTTTAATACATATAAATTACATTTTGTCATTTATCAATTTGATCGTTCCTGAAACAGAAAGATAGAGAAATATCATTTGAATAACTATTAAAATTAGAATTTTTATGCTGTTATTAGTAATTTTGGAGCAATTAGAACATTCATAATCAGCTAATAAATGAAATTTATATTAATCAAAATTAATAATAATTTCCTAAAATTTGACAAATAATAACTGATTACCGTAATTAGAAAAGGAACCTAGACCGCTTTTATTTTCTATATCACAGGATTCACATAAAGCCCCTATATTTCCCTTTTTACATAGTTTGTCTCCCGTTAATTTTCCTCCTACACAATTTTGTCCATTATTTTAACACTTTACAATTACATCACTCTATTCATTTATTCGCCAATATCCTTCCATAAGTATAAGTTCATAACCTCCGGGACATTCAGCATTCGCTGGACACTATTTGCATTTAGTTTCTAAGGGATTAGTTAAGTCAGCTGGGTAGAAACCTTTCGGGCATTAACATTTCATGTTTTCATTGTTTGGAACTAGGTCTCCCTCACACTCAAGACATTAACCTGTTTTATTATCGCAATTGGTACAATTGGGAGTTAATAAATCACATTTTTAGCAATCAAGTTATTGTTTATCATCATAATATCCACGTGGACATTCACATGTTTTACTTTTTTATCTCAATTTCTATTACTCTAAAGTTGTTCCGATACAGGTTTAACATGATTTTGAGTCTGTGCACTTCACACACCGAGCATTATTGCAATTTAAACAATAGAAGGATTTTTCAATAAGTAGATCGTCGTAGTACTATTTTTCAGGACATTTACATTGGTTTTATTAAATTCTTATTTTCAAACCCGAAAAATTGCTCGGATACTCGCTTGACTTATTTTAATCAATACATTCATGACATACAACATTTCCTTATTTGTAGGAACATTTACTACATTCTTGAGGACATACTAAAAGAATATATTAATATTATTTTTAGTTATATATTATTTATTATGTATTATACCTTAACATTATTCTGATTTAAAGTCATCGTAGTATCCATCTTAACATTTGCAATCTCCATTTTTTAGGATTCTATCACCTCTACAACTTAGACAGCTTCCCTCTATTTATTAGTTCGCCTTTATATTGCATTCTTTACATATGAAATGACATTTATAATTGTATAGCCCAGATATTTCTGATATAGAAATGGCTTCTTTATATATCCTTAATTCATCAAATTACCCTTCATATTGGAACGAATTGTCACAAAATTATCCTATACAAGCCTTTATTATATATAAAAAAAATTTAACTTAGTTAGCATTATATTTATCTTTACCTGAATATTTTAATCCAATTCCCTTGGATAAATTTTATAATTTTATTATTATATTTGTTATTCATTTATGTAAACTTAAAGTGAGTCCATATCTAGCCTTATAATAGTAATCATTTTCCATATATTCTCAAAAACATTTGGGACATCAATATATGAGCCTACTATAGAAATTCTCATGGCACTACTGCTATTATATCTTTAAATTGCCAAACCTTTTTCCGGATTATTTCCGAATAAGAGACCCCAAGGATTTCCTGAAAAATCAGCTTTTAACCAAAAGCTATAAAAATAGAAATATATTTAAATTATCAAAGAAAAAATAACTGCATAGCTTACTTTATCGAAAAATTATTTTATTTAAAGGTCAGAAGTGAAGGATCTGTTATCCTTATTATGGCATTTTATTTTAGAGAAAAATCAACTGCTCTAGTTTGCACATTCCATCTGTCTTATGTAAATTCAATATTTTCTGAAGCAGACTAATAAGTTTTAACATTAAAACTAATATCTTTAACATTATCATCAAATGAATAGTATAAAACTAAAGGATCTTGCTGAACAACTTATTTTTCTAAAATATGATTAAGTTTTTATTATAATTAATTTTTTTGTAATAAAAATGTTTACTTATACAAAATTCCTAAACGTAATCATCATAATACCCCTCAGGACATATACATATTCCTTAAGCATTTTTATTTCTATCTCCAATGCATGTTAAACACATTATCTAATACCCATAGGTACCATCTTGTTGGCAATTTTAACAGAAGGTAGGGCATTAAGGATAATATTTCAAAATCTGAATTTCAATTTCTGTTAATTACTTTTTATAAAATCTTAATTCATCAACAGCCCCTTCAAAAAAATCATTATATTTTTGAACCAAATATTTATTTCCAAGCCCTTTCTATTCTAAATTGTATTCATTTCCTCCAAAGGCGAAGTAAAAGTGAAATATATATAAATCAGTAAGTTATTTAGTTTCGAATAAAACCCCATCTTTGTAAACAGAAAAAAAAGATTTATTTGTTCTGCCTTTAAAAATATTAATTCATCATAAAATCGAAAATTAAATAACTTAAATTAAGTTTTACTTAATACTATATGGTGCCAATTTCCATCCAAAACATTAGGTATAAAAATACTGAAATCCCCTATATATATAGATATTTGATCAGTAGTTAATAATCGCGTTATTTTTAGACTAGGAGATGAAAACATTTCAAAGATAATAGAATTTTTATTTCCCTCAATTGATCCTTTTATTTTAAATCTTTAAATTAAAAAAGCAAAGTAAGTTTTAGTTTTATTAAAAAAAATGTATAAATTAAAAATACGCAATTGAAAAATCTTTATCCTCAAAAGCTAAGGCCTCATTATATGGGATAATAACTCTTCGGTTCATTGTTGAAAAATCCATAGCTTCTTGCGGAGCTCCTTCAGCTCCATTTGCCCAAATATTATAAGTAGATCCTAAGTGCTAATATGTGTCTCCAGTTTAGTATAGGTTAATTACTTGTCCTCCTACAGTTGTACTATGATTGATATATTTTTAGTTATTATCATAAAAAGTATCATATACAAATAATTTTGCATTATTCTAATACAAACTTTAATCATTCAAACTTTTATTAAAAGGGTAGTATCCAACCAGATAATTGGCTAAATTAAAAATATCGCATTTAAATAATAAAAAAAAAAACTATTTTTTAACATTATTCTTTTACTTTCTACACATAAAACATTATTATTCGGATTTGGCACTTTGCCTTCTGGACATACACAATTATTATTTATATCTTTTATCTTTTCTCCAATACATACATTGCAACTATATCCACCATTTATTGAATCACAATCTGTGCATTACGAGGGGCAGTTATAAAATACATTGTATAAATAGTAATATTCCTATTCTGTTAAAACTCTTCTATAAAACCTGACCTCATTTACTAAACCTTATAGAGCACCATTACTACCTGCATCTAAGTATCCAATGTACCAAGAGTAATATTCATTTATAGTAATTCCAATTTTATCAACTTTTCTTATTCTAAAGACATAACCTCCATTAACATAAAATGATAAATACCTTTACTGGAACCGTGATACGCAAATGTAATTCCATTCTCCAATATTAATTGTAACATAATGTAAATAGTTATCAAAGTTAGAATTGTAATTCCAATAAAGCATAAGGTAATTTTAATACATAAGCAATGCTAATCCACTATAAGTATTTTCATAAATTATTCCCGTATATTAGTTAACAGATTATTAAGGGTAAATCCATAACCTAAATTATTTTAAATAATATTAGCTACATTTAAAATGTCTATGATTTATGTTATTTATTTTACGATATGCTAAAATCTTATAATCCAAAGTCAGTATGGGGCGTTCCTTTTATTTCTAAAAATGCATTTTTTTCAAAAAACCCTGCATACACATTATCGAAATTTATATTTCCGTATTATATTCCATCATTCCCCTTTCCACTCATATCTTTAGTATTTCCATACAATGGATAATATAAGGTTGGTTATGCAAAAATGTTTAGGCCCCCTATTTTAAATTAAATAATTTATTTTAAATATTATTTGGAAATTATAAATAAATGAAAAAAATAATACCAACTTAGCAAGTATTAGAAACAAAATCTTCAATTTTTCCTTATTCAGTACAATCGCATATATTTCCAACTTTTGTTCTGTCTCCTAATTTACAGTTAAAATATATATATATTTATTTAAAATAAAATTTTTTGTGTACCTTTGCAAGTGGAACATTCTAAATTTCCATCTATATAATTACATGAATCGCAGTAATGTGGGCATTAATCTTATTAATTTAGTCTTTTAACTTCCTATATTGTTAGTGCTTTTCTAAAAATACTTAACTAGTCAATTTTTCCTTCAAAAGGAAATCCTTAAGAGCATAAATTTCCAATACAGAAATCTTTTAATTACAGGTCACAATCAACAATTTATTGTTCTGAATATACGTTCCCATCAACATAAATTGTTAAGAATTAATTACTTTTTCTAACTAAAAAATAATAATTAATATAATTCTTTCTAATTAAAATTTCATTTTAGAAAATAAAATTCTTACTTAAAATATAAAGTATTTATAAAATTAAATAAATATTTTTAAAGTAAATACCTATGGTAACATGATGCCAACCGCTATCAAGCACATTCATAATATACCATTTTTCACTGCAGACTTATAGCCAAATATTATTTATATCTATATTTCTAGTAAATTATAAACCGTTCGATCCTATAGTATTAGAATTAAATATAGTTCCTGCGTATACACCTGAATGAGGCCCGTTAATAAAAATCCTTTTTAAAAAAGAAATTAAAAATTAATTAAATAAGAAACTAATTAGCTGATTTATTAAATGGTATATATTATTAATGCTAATTTCATTCTTATCATTAAAAATATTAAAGTATATTCAGTATAGAAAAAAATCATCTGTTTTTAATTTCTTACTCAATTTAAATAATAATAAAAATATTTACGATATTGAAAAATCTTCATATCCTATATTATACTAAGGTGCAGCTTTTATGACTAAATAGTCATTAGTACCTTAAAAATCTACCGCCCCATTACTAACATTATTTCTATCTAAATTATAATTTACTATTCCCATATTTTATGCATGATTATTAAAAGGACTAGAATCCTGTAATCCATTGCCATTTCCTAATTCCCAGAACCCTATTGATTGAAATTTAAGATCATTTATATATGATTTAGTTATCACAATTAAGGTGATAATAATTTTTATTATTTTTTCAATTTTCATTTGTTTAATTATTTGAATTTTCCTATTTTTTATTTTTAGTTTTTCAAATTTTATTTGCATTTTCTTTTTTAATTATTATCAAACAGTTCATTATTCGTGTAATAGTTATTATTACTTAAGAAGAAAGAATTAATTATTTAGAAATTGTAATGCTTAATTAAAAATACGATAACAATAAAAATTATAAGCAAATTTGATGGAATAAAAAATCTATAAAATTATTAATATTAAATGAATTTTATTTTAATCTATAAATAAAATCTAGACAATTCATGGATTTAAATTTAGAATGTATAATCTAATTTTAAAAAAAAAATTCTTTGATTTAATAATTATATTCTTTAAACTATCATTTCACTATAATATACTTTATGATAATTTAAAAGCTTAGATATTAATTATTATTAAATATAGTTTTAGTAAGATAGTCATTAGTCATTATCTATATAGTAGATAATTAAATATATATATTTTAACTATTAAAAATTGTGAAGATTTTAAAAATAAATTGTATTTTATCATATAATTAATTTAATTCCTTTGATAAATAAAAAGATTACGAATCATATACTAATTAATATTAATACTATCAAATTAGGATTGAAGAAATTACTTAATTAATTTATTAAGAAAAGTAAATTATAATTTTTTCTTTTTAAATATGGGATTAAAATATATCTTGAGTAAAATTTAATATCTTCTAATATTTGCTATAATTTTATTATAAAAAACTAGATACATTTTGTAATTAAATTGTATTTTATTTTTAATTTTACTTTGGGATTATAATAGTTCGATAAACTAAATTAATCTATATACTTGAAGTACGTTTAGGGCATATTAATATTAAATCAGCTTAATGGATTAATTTACTATTGCATTAGGTTATTTTTCAAGTATTATTACAATAGTAATAAAAAATACAATCAATAATAATAAAGAATAAGTTATTAATTGAAAAAATATAAATATATTACTTTGTATTTATAAGCGATTCTAAGAAAACTGAATTATATAAATAAATTATAATAAATACTTTAAAAACAAATAAAATTTATTTTAAAAATTATTATATTAATGTCATCTACTATCTCTACTATTGAAGAGTGAAGCATTTTAAAATTTTGATTTAGGCATCAAAGGGGTTATAATTTATAGTTTAGTTTCTGGGGAATCTCCTTCAGAATTATTTACTTCTTTTTACTTTTCTTAATACTTATTGAATCTGGGTATAACTCTATTAATATTGAAAACTGGATAATAGATTTTAAAATTATAAGCCTTTTCATTTAAAAGTTCTTAAAAGTTTATTGATTTTCTACTTTATTATAGTGTATCCCTTAGAATAGAAGTAGGGGTTTTCATAGTTATATATTTATAAATGCTCTGTTATTATTGGTATTGATTAGCATTTGCACTTTGACTTGTTGCATAATTATTGTAATGATATTCATCATAAACGTTGTGGAAGGATGGAATGTTATTCTTTTTTTAGGATAAAGTTAGGGAATTTATAAACTCCTTCTTTATTTTAATTTATGAGGTGAATTCGGTATAGTTTAATAGGAACTCGACATTTAATGGGCCTAATTATTGGCATTCGTATTTTATACCTAACGTATGGATTTATAATATTCAGAAGAAAAATTCATTGCTCCAAGACTATTTCTTGGCATTTTATCTTTTTCGTGTTTATCTAAATTTTTTACAAAATTGATTTAAGGCTTATACGATTAATTAGAATCTTCCATATGATTATTCTAATGCTAATTTTCATTTAAATAATTTTATTGCTAATTATATTGTTCCACTTATTTTTAAATAATTCCTGGGGATTAAATTTATCGGAGAGAAGATATTGACCTGGGAGATCTAGATACAAAGGTTGGAGAGTTTTCAAATTATATTTCTTCCATAATGTCAGTTTTGTCAACTTTCACAAAATAGGGAGAAATTTAGTCACTATATTTTGATAAAATGCTATCACTATCATCATTTTATGTTTATTTGTTTTAGGTTTTCTCTTCATAAATAATACTCTAACTACCGATAGGTAAGTTAACGGGAATATTAGGATGATTACTCCAGTACTCCTATGTTTATTGTTGTTCAAGCTACAATTCATTATTGCTAAATACAGAAGGCTTCTAATCATATCCATATTCTAAGCATTACTATAAGTAAATATTTTCTTGTTCTTGTACGAAGTCAATAAATTTATAATTTTCCATAATCATATGGCTAGTTTCATATAAATCTATAATTACCATATATCTTTTATTATAATAATTAATATAAGAATTATATATATTTGATATTTAAATAAATTACGCATTCATCTTCTTCTTTGGCCTCAAATATCTTAATCTTTCCTATACTTTCCATTCACCGTATATAAAATCAAGTTATACAAGCTGTCTATTTGGCTTAACTAAAAGGACACGACATTAATTTTCTGAATGAAAAGTTGAATTGCATATACTACACATTCTTTTGTAATATTAAGATTTTCCCGTTTACAGCATTTAGTCTTTCATAAAAGAAAACTTTTCATAATCTTCTTGATTTTTTCTTATGATTTTTAAAAAATCTTTTCTCTTAATCTTCAGTACGGTTGCAAAAGAACATGATCTAACTAAAATATCGAAGGGAAGACCAGTTGTAAAATTTATGTCTCCAAATATATCCCCTTTCTTTAATTTCTTAAGTGGGTGTATTTTTGTATTTGATTCATTTCTAAAGCATAAATCAACTATTTAAAATATAAAATAAAGTAAGTAAATTTTTTTAATTTGATAATTTAATTATGTTACCTTCGCCATGATTTATTATATATAAAGAGGGATCAATTTCCTCTATAATGTTATCAACTATAATATCATTAGTTACAAAGTTCATTTCTGTGGCTATTTTAGATATTTTTTATATGGTCTTATGACTGAAATTATTTTCAAAAAATTGATTTTTTTAATTAACTTTAAATTAATTTCTGAAATAATTTCATTATTAAGTTGTTTAGGTAATTTATTGAGCACCTCTTTTACTTATACATTTTATTTCATTTATTTTCTGTCTTGGTATACATATTCTAGATGTCTACGAATTTTTCCTTATATGGACTTTTCAATATTATTTTGTCTCATATAGGTATTAATCAACTCCATATCTTTTTTATATTCACTTGATTTCTTTTTAATTTCCTACAATATAATACTTATTCTACTAACGATAAAAGCAAATATGCCTGCAGTTCCCAATAGAAATAATATGGTAAAAAGTTATTCTAAAGAAGTATTTCCACCAGACCCTATTAATAAAGCCGTTGCTAATGCAGCATAGTAAGAATGAATATATCTAATATGCCATTCAGCATTAACTAAATCTTTGTAGTGCCACCATGTTTCATTTTCTCCATAGTAAATTTCGATATAAGCTACTAAATTCCATATCAGAGCAATCCACTAATTAAATAAAAAAATTATCTCAATTAAGCAAAATTATAATATTCGTGAATTACATGACATAAAATCATAATCTAAAATAACATTGTTAATAACTCTTTCACATATGATTATTCGCTGTATAAAGAATCTCTATGTTATATATTTAGTAATACCTACATCAAAGACTTATATTTTAGGAAAAAAATCAAATCTAATATACAGTTCATTAAATTTAATTCAGAATCTACAGTGTTATAAACTAAAATAAGTAAGCCGGCGATGTCAGATATTAAACCTTTTCTTCTATATTTTCTAGCTATTACTTCTCTTTCTAATATAACTTATCCTTTACTGTATATTCCAATATTAAATCTTAGTGCAATTTCAATGATAAAAAGCACAATCGAAACAAATCTGGAAATTTATATGTATTGATTATTAGAATAATCGTTTTAAAATCCAAAATGGGAACAAAATAAAAACATCCAAATAAGTGTAAGGATGATAGAAACCCAATCAGTCAGAATTGATATTTTGTCTACAGGGTCAAATACTTTTACATTTTTTAACTACTTGTTTATCCATATTTTACACTTTACATATTTCCAATATATACACGTAGTTTTTTTGGGTAAAGTAGTAGTAGTTAACATGCTTTATAATTAAATAATTTGAACAGAATTATAGTATGAAGGTCTATCTATTAAAAATAATATATAAAAAATTAAAATTGATTTATAACTGGTATTTATTTATTATTACTTTATTCTCTTTCATTATCCAATTTTATTGCATATTTATAATTTACTGCTTTATCATTAAATATCTTGAGATGTGAAGGATATATTTATTTCATTCTATAAGAAGGAATTGACTCTTTAAATACAGGTATAACATTTTCTTTTATAAATTTTAGCTTTTTTTTTATTCCACAATTCGAAATATTTTTGGTGTGTTGCATTTTCCATATTTCATTTAAATTATTTTATGCAAATTATTAGTAGTATTTTATTGAGAATTAAATAATAAGCTTGAAGAAATTTTATTTTCTTCTTCAATTTAGTTTCCTAAATTAATAAATTGTCTAGAAGAAATTAAGGCACTCCTTTTTTAGGGGAATGATTTACATGGGCATTTTTGTACTATTCCATTAAATAATTTTTTGGGCCAATATTTCTACACTCGTTTTTCTTAATCCCATTCTTCTATAAGGATGCTAATTTTCTTTTATAGATTTTTGACTTTGCAATCCCTATTTTTGTGATCCATTTATAGAATTTTATTAATTATCAGCATTATTTTCTTTTGTTTTTTTATTTTTTATGATTCTTTGATAGATTCTTATTAGTCTTACTGAGTTTTATTTAAGTTATTTTGCTATAAATTTTCACTGAGACTGGCATTAGAAATTTCTTAAATACCAAGCTATTTTTTAATTCGATTATCCGGGCCCACCAATTGATTTTCATCTACATCAAATTTAAAGCATGCTTCATCTTAAAGCATACTATCAACGTTTTAAAATTCTTTGCTTTTATTAGTATATACCTGTATTTCCAATTCATCATCATCACTTTTATTAAAAGTATTGAAAACTAAACTGTGCATGGATTTATCCTATTCGATATTAAATAAAAATGTAATATTATGAATCTAAGAAATCTGTATGGGTAATATAATATAATAAATTACAAATAAACTCTTTTAATTAATAATTCTTCGACAAATCATTTAATGTTCTTCATGTGTATTAGCTAAATCTGAATTGATATGTTATTGTGTGTTTATGTGATCTAAATCTAAAATAGAATTTGATGTGAATGGGTTATGATCATTGTTTTTGTTTTTCAGCTTAACAATGCTAAGATCTATTTCTCCACTCATAAAATTTATAATGTTTTAATATATTTTAAATTCTATTATTTTTATTTATTTATTTATTTTCGCTGAAATTTTCTAATTTTATTAAATACATTTATTGATTTATTATAATGTATATATTAATTAACCAACACCCCAATTTCTTCTAAATACATACCTATTATTTTTTTGTAATTCTTATAAAAATTTATTTTCTTAACAATAATAGCTTGAAAAATTTAAAAAATCATGATTTTTAATTCATTATCGATAATTAATATACTTATTAATTCAAGAAAAATACTGAAAATATTTTTAATTATATAAAAATTATTCTATTAGTAAAAACAAAAATTATAAAATTTAATATATTGAATTAAAATAAAAATGATATCAGATATTCTATCTATTCTCTAATTATTTTTGTAATTCTTCGACATCTATTTTTTCTTCTTAATTTTATTCTTCTTGGATGGGTTCATGTTGCTGTTACTGATTTTAGCTTTGTTAAAAACTTGAGTAATTATAAAAAGAAGGAAATTCCATTTCTACAATTCTATGCTATTCTTTAATTTATAGCAAATTGTGATATTCTGTTTGCTTTAAAATTTCTCTTATAAACTTTGTCATTTAAGTTACTTTTACTGAAGCAGTATCAATCATTCTAATAATTTAATTTATTATGATCATATACTATACTTTTATTATATGTTCTAATTATTAGAATTTAATTTAATTATTTTATATTACATATTCAAAATATTTGGGTCAATAGGAGCACCACCTGGTTTATGTATAGAACATATATCTTTGTATATATTCATAGTAATGGTTATTCTCCCATCCATTATTTCTTCTTCTATTCTCTATTAATTTATGATTTGTTTTATTATATATAATTTTTAATTTTTGTATATAAAAAAATAATTTACTAAAGGATCACACACTACAACTTTACCATTATTAAATAAACAAAATGTGAATGCCTGAAAAATATCAATATATTAATAATTAAATAAATAATAATTGATATTAGATATTTTTAGTTACAATAGGAATGTGATGGATGCTTAAAGGCTGGGGATTTTTTTCTTGCATGCTATAAATTTTAATTGATTCTTAAGATTCGATTGATACAAATGGTTTTCTAAAATGTAGTAATGAAGTAATAACACATAAATATACAGAGTCAATCAAATTTCCATCATTATTTACAACACATCTAAATTTGCATATTAAATAAACTAATTGTTTTATAATTTTAATTAAATTTTGATTGTATTTATTACATATCTACATTTATAGACCAAACTCTCTTTCCTGTTATCAAACACAAAGATTCAGAATCGATTGCTCTGAAAATTAAAAATATCTTATAATTATTATATTAAATATATATTTTATAATTTTTGGTTTACTTTGATTCTTTTATAATTCTTTCTAAAAGTTTTGACAATTCATTTGAATATTTCTTGGTATATTAACTTGATTTTTCATCTTCTTCTGAAATAACAGAAAAATCAATTTGAATTTTAAAAACCCTTCTGAGGGCTTATTTTTTTAGGTTCAACTATTTCCGCCTAAGTTTTTGTTATAATATGTGTTTTTCCAACTTTAATTTCAACATTTCCTGGATTTGTTCCAAAAATTACTTGAATTTTTCTATTTTCTAAAAATTTTCTTCCATCAAATCTTTATTCTTGCATTAATAGTTTTAAGTACTATTTCTAATCCTATTCTGAAAATGTCTCCATATTGTTTTAGAATTACTTTTATTGTATAATTGTTTATCTATATGTTTATTTTTTTTATTATATTTTACTTTAATTTTATATGATAGTCTAGTAATTTAGTTTACAAATAGCTAAGCAAACTAATAATGCATATATAATATTAATAATATATTTTAATATTACACATTAATTATTATTATTATAAATCTTATACTAAACATATAAAAAAATCTTAAAATTTATTTATATTATAGTTTTATAAACATTATAAGAAATAATTTTTTTTACAATTTACATTTAATATAAATATTATATAATTAAATGAATAAGTCATATTCATTTTGAACAACAAGAAGATATTCCACCAAAAGTATTTACCTAGTGATAATCTTGTTTATTGTATCCTTTATTATTATTCCTGTTAGGGCTTTTAGATCGTAATGCATGCCTTGTCTGAATATCAATTTACTTGCTTGTAGGGCTGGTGGAAGATTATCGTATCTATTATATATCTGATTTTAATTGTTCATGAGCAGTTTTATTGGTATGTTTATAAGAATTAGAGAAAATTGCATCATTTTAAGTTTTGCTATTTTAAAAAGGACTAGGGGATCTACTAGTGTTATTTTAGTTCGGTGAAAAACTTTAATATTATTATAACTATTAAAACTAAGAGACTTATTAGGTAGTTTAGGGATACAAACTGTGAGAAAGAGGCTTAGGAGAGGCACCACTATCTATTTTATGTACGTTATTTTGGGATCTCATATTAGGACTCATATCATTATTATTGTGGCTGCTATACATCATGGGAGGGGGATAAAAATATTGATAAGGATAATTTTATTACTATTGGTATGATTGATGCATTTACTATTGGGGATACATCATAGGAACTGGATACGGATAATACATTTAGCTTTAATGCATTTAAGGATTGTATTACGGAGGGTACCCCATCATCTATCCTGAAGGATGCATAAAGGGTTGCTGCTATTATTATTAATCCTACTATTAGTTATTTTTATTAGATGATGACTTTACAGTGGTTCCTGCCTAAATAAAAGCAAAAAATATATTGTTAATATATAAATGTATTATTTTTATATTTTACTTATGATTGGGATCGTATTCTTGGAGTTGGGTTTGTTGATTTACTAAATCCTTATTATGGAGTTTACTAAGTATCAACAGGTAGCTTGCTTTATGAATTTTTTTCGCTATTTTCACTTTACATTGTTGCTGATTTGTAATAATTATTTTCTCTATTAGAATAATTTTTCTTTTACTCTTACTATAACATTCTAGTAGAATCAATAAAATCTTATTCGTCTATCTTCAGTTTTTATTTAAGGTCTTCATACTTTTAAGATAATTTTGAATTCTTTTAAATCAAATATTCATTTTTTTTTTCAAGCACTTAATACCCTGACTCCATTTCTTACTATTAAAGTTATAAATAGTCACTATCGTACTACTATTATTTTGATTATTTTTATAATTTTGACTAAATAGTTTTAATATTCTGTTCTTTAGAATCCAATTCTTATCTTAATTTAATTTTTTCTTTTTATAACTATTTAACTTCAGACTCTAATGTTTCTGCCTATAAAAGATAAATTTTTAAATTAAATCCTTAATAATGTTTTATTTAATGTATTTATATTACAGTTTTTGTAACAGAGTTTAATAAATCTCCACTTTATTCCAGTTACTTTTTATATTCTTTATTTTATTGTCTCATTAGATTTATTTCTTTGGCAATATATTCCTAATTAGTCAATTTATCTAAATACTCAAGAGCTTCTAATTCTTTATCCTTTAACTGTTTTTTACATTACTTAAATTATTCTTACAATTCTTATATTTCTTAATCTTTTTCATTTATGTCTTTAACAACCTAATAAATAAAATTATTAATTGAAAAAACAAAAATTTTGTTTAAATAAAAAAAGAAGGTACTTAAAGTGTATAAACGTCATGAGATTTTTCTTTTTTTGTTTTACTTTTAATAAATCTTTTAATTCTTTTTTTTCTTATTCAATTTTTTCAATGACTTCCTATAATTTTTAATTTTCAAACTCTAATCCTTCTATTAAGTGACTTAATTTATTATCCTCTTCCTAATCACTTTATATTTTTCTATATTTTTAAAGTTTTTATTAATTTTATAAATTAATTATATTTTTTATGTTTATACCTTTTGTCCAATTCTTCTTATAAATGTTCTACTTTATTTTAATACTCATTGTGCTAAACTTCATATTTTTTCTTTATTTAAATGGAAAAAACTTAAAACAACAATTTATTTAATAATATGTATAATTTACAATTTTCTATTTTCTAGAGTAAGAGTTTATATTTAAGAGTCAAGCTCTTTTATTTTATTTTCAAGACTTTTTAGCTCCCTATTTAAAAAAAATATTTAAAATATAATTTTTTCATAGCTGGTCATTATATTACTGCATATCACTGTATCTGAACGAAGGAGAAGGATTTTCAGCTCCAACCAATTGATTATTCATATGTTAATCAGACAAATCATCTAATTCAAGTCTTCGATTAACTTTTACTCCTGAATGTACATCAAAATAACTCTTTTGTTATTAGCTTTATTGCAAAAATCTAATAAATTATAAAAATATACAAATATTAGTATTTTTTATTTAAATTCAAAATAAGTTACCCATATTCTTCTATTATTTTTTTATTAGTTTTTTATAATTCTTTTTTTTCATTTGATATTTGATCAATCATTTTTTCTTATTACCTCATAAGTTTTTCATATTCTTTGACTTATTTAGTCAATAAATCTATTTATTAATTAAACTATCTAGCAGATTAAAGACTATTATAAAAAAGAATGTTTTTATTTTAATTTTTTATAAAATATATTAATAAAATACTCTTCTTCTCCAAACTATCTGACTGATTTTTATAATTGTCCTGCTTGTTCTTATTATACTAAATCAGTTATGATTAATTCTTATTGGTTTAGAAGATTTTATGCTTCTAATAATTATTTTTTCAATTTTAAATTATCAGATTTTAATTTATTTAGTTCTAATATTGTATCTTCATTTTAACTAGAAAACTAAAGTTCATTTCTAAAAGTAAATTAAAATATATAATAAATTAATGGTAATTATAAATATAAAAGAGTATACTTTAATGCAGATTCTAATTAATATTCTAAATTATTAATTAAAGATTTTTATTATTAATTTAATTTAATTAATTAGTCATTATCTTATTCTATTTAGGAATATTACTATTATTTCATTGGTGATATACTAAAATTATAATAAAAATGTTTATTGATGATATTTATATTTATATCATCTACTATATTATTTATTTACTTTGCACTTTTACATGCAGTTTTATAGTCAGAATTCTCTTTAACAAGTTTTTCATTTGAAATTGTAAGCTAATTTACTTACTCTTATAATTATTATTTTTTTTCTTTAAAAACGCCTATTCACTTTACACTTCATAATGAAGACCTGTAATATCACCACCCTATTGCATTCTTTTAATTTTTTCTCTTAGTATTGTATTTTCATTTAATAGTTCCGCAATTTATTTTCTTATACAAAAAATGAAAATTAAATATATACTAATGATAATATAATTTCATAAAAATATTTTACGTATTGTCATCTCCATAAATATCTTGCATTTTATTTTCTTTCGACTACTAGGACTATCTAATATTGTTTGATATACTTTTTAATTATTAAATTTCCTAGTTTTTTTATTATAAAACTATATCTTTATGAGCAATCTATTATTCCCCCTTTTCAATATTAATTTGTTATTCTCTCATAATTTTCGACTATGCTTGACATTCATTATCTAATTATTTTACTCTTTAATTCAATTTATTGTTATTTTAAACCACAAGCTCACTTTTATATTTATCTTTCGCTTCATTTTAAGCCATTATAATGTCCTTATTCGAGCTTTTATAAATGATTATTAAAGTAATGAAATAGGGCATAATTATAATTTTTTACGTAAGAGATGATTTTTATAATTCACTTTGTTGAAGAGAAATTTAAGAAAGTTATGAACGATTAGGGAGGTTTTCAAGTTAATTTTCAAGATTTTATATTTAATTTTTAGAATAACCTATCATTTTATTTAATTCTGAAATGTCTTGACTAGTTTTTATAGCAGATTAACTATTTTTGCTTAAAGCTCTAAATTATTCATATTTTCTAATAGTTGGAGAAGGAGATACAGATTTTCCTCTTTTTTATTAAGTTTCCTAATAAAAAAAATATAAGTAAGTTGAATCAATTAACTATCTAATTTTTTTTTTTACAATATTAGAATTCTGTGAATGCATTAAAGCTTCTCTATTTGGCGTAAATTTTTGTTGATTTGCCAAAGAAGATGTACTTCCATTAATTGGAGATAAATCAATATCTTTATTTTTGGTATATTTCATTTCTTGATAATGAGTTTACTATATTATATTTTTATTTTAATTTAATAATATTTTATTCAATAATAATACATTAAGTTTTTAATATAATTTGATAAAATAAAATAATATTGTAAAAATAATATTTCGCAACCTATTAAAAATTAATTTTTAACTGCTTAATTAATAAAATATAATAATAGTTTATTATTATTAATAAATATTATTTATAAAATATGATTGATTATTAATAAGAAATATATTTTTATAATCAATAATTGAAATATTTAATTTTTAATAATTTATATATAATTTAAATAATATTATGAATTATAAGTAATTTTTTTAATTCCAAATATATAACATACTAATACTAATATATATTTTCAATATTAGATTTGATAATTCTTAGAAATAATTCATAACCCTTAGTTTAAAGTAATTAATTTGTATAGAATATGTATATTAAAAATAGTTAGATATATTATAAATTAAATAGTAGTTTAATTATAATAAAATAAAAAATAAATCTAAATATATAGTATATAAAATACAAATAAGAAAGGTAGGAATTAAAAAATATATGGGAATCGATTAAGAGACATAAAAATAACTAATTGGAGGAGCTATATTATCTTCTGCCATATGTTTGCATTTATTATTAGAGAAAAGAGCAATTTCTATGACTAAATGTCTTTATACAATGACAGGAAATGAAGTATCGTATTCTACCTCCAGAATGTCTATTCTTCTAGGACTGGCCTTTGTTTCTGCCTACATCTCTTAAAATAATGGTATAATTAACTTATCAACATAAATTTGCATATATAAAAAATAGAGCTTATTTATTTTTTTTTTTATATAAAAGTTATATTTTTTAGTAAAATCTTTAAACATAATATATTTTTTTTTAGGTTCATTGTTTGATGGAGCTTCTGTTGTTTCTGGTATTAGTATTTGGGGACTTATAATATTTGGACTTTTATTAGGATTAGGAGCTAATTTATGTGGATCAGGATTTGAGTACTTAAATTACTTATTTTACATTATATAATGAATAAATATGTAATACTACATTTTATTTAATTTTTATTGTACTCAGGACTTAAGCTTTAATATTTTTACCATAATTTCACAAACCAACAATGATTGCTATAATAGTCATGATTTTATCCGGATGGTTAGGAGCCTATACAGCTTAATAAAAACCAGACTTTTTAAATTTTGTATTTAATGGATCCAATGATGTTGGCTTCTAAATTGATTAATAAAAAGGAACTACTGTAACTTTATATTATTTTATTATTATGTGGGTTAATATTAAAATAATATTATTATTCCGTTTTATAAGGCTGTTATGATTGGATCTGGAGTTGTTTTCTTAATTTTCGTTTTATACTAAAAATTCAATTAAAATGGTACACTATTTATATAATATTCATTATTTTAAAATAACCATCAATTTTTGCTTATAATATTTTAGTATCTTTTAATAGAATATTGGGAATGGTTATTTCATTTTTATGTGGAGGATTATATGCTTTAGGAATTATTTATTCCGGTATCTTATTAATTTGTTAACAAAAGTTTATATAAATATATTTCTTATTTTTCTTAAATTCCAATTTTAACATAATTAGGTCTTGTGAAAAAAAGTCTTGTGCAATAAGGACTAAATTTTGCCGATAATTGGAACCCAGATGTTGGAATTTCTTGCCTTGTAGCTGTATTATTAAATACATTACTTTTCCATCTTTTGAACTAACGTAACTTTTAGATAAGACTTTATCTATAATATATGTATATTCTATTAATTTATTGATATTTTGTTGATATAAAGACTATTCCCCAAGTTGGGATTCAACTCCTGATGCTGGACACCGATTTTGGGTAGGTTCGTTTTTATTTGGATTTTCGTGGGGAATTCTTGGATTGTGCATTGGTCCTGTTTTAGCAGTTTCAGCTACATGCGTTACCTAAGTTTTAGTAGTCTTACTACCTTCAATGATGTTGGGTTATGAATTGGAAAGAATTATTGATAGAATTAGATGAATCGGTATTTTATTGTGAATTAATAATAAAACAAATAAATATCTATTAAATGTGCTTGAATTTAAACTTATTTATTTTTATAGTGTATATTAATTACTTATATATATATGGAATAATAAATCATTCAAGAATATATTATTACATATTCTATATTATTTTGGTTAATAGACAAAAGAAGAATATATTTTTATATCATTGGAATTGATCTTAATCGAAATCCAAATACAACAATATTCAAAAAAACTATCAATTTTTATTTCCAGTTATTTTTATTTCAAAACTTTTATTTGAATTATTATTACTAAAAAGTTTATGGCTTGAATAATAATTGAGCATATTATAAATTTGATACCATAATAATGCAGGTTCCTTTATTAAATGCTGCTCTTATTCGATAAATACATATAAACTATATTATTACCTTGAAATACAAAATTAAAGTTGATAAAACATGAATAAATTGTAGTGTTATCTTGAAATAATCATAATAATAAAAAAAATAAAATAAAATTACTTTATATATAAAGCAAAGGAAAAATAATAACTAATCACAAAATTTAATATAAAAAGAAAATAAAAGTTAAAAAAATAACCCTTCCACTACTAAATAAACTTAAAATAAATAAACTACACAAATGTTAAAAGGACCAAGTAAGAAAATTAATAAAATATAACTTCATTTATTTAATATTGATATTTGATCTATTTCTACTTTTTGATAAATGCTACATAATAAATTATTGGAAATTCTAATAATAAAAAGAAGAGATCCAGTTTTTATTAAATTAAATATGATATTTAAAATTTCAAGTAAAAACACTTTTATTAAATATCTTTTTAAATTAGAATCTTTACATGAATTCCATAGTGAAACAGACCTTGATATGGCTCAAAAAAAATTGAAGAGTAATAAAAAGCTTAAACTAGCACCAGACTAGTAGGATTGTATGATATGATTACTAATAAGATGGAATCTTCATATGCAAGGTATTTCCAAATAAAAATACTATAAATATATTTAAATTCGATAATAAAACTCTAAGCATTAAACCCCTATGGTTTTCTACGATTTTCTTATAGTTTTCTATCAAAAAAAAGTTATTATTATCAGTTTCTATCATAATTTATTTTAATAATATATATATATACACTTATATAAAAAAATGATAAAATAATAAAAAAATTCCATATATATACGCTAGAAAAATAGTATGAATTTTAATTTCTGATAATGATATTAATAGTTTATCTAATTAATGTATAATCTTTATCAAGAAATAGATTTTAATTTTTTATTGCTGCTGCTTTTTTACTGTAATTCGTTATTTTCAAGAATATAATTATATGAGCCATTATTTTTAAAAAATACCAATTTGTAATTTATTTATTACTAATTAATGTTATTACTTTTTTATTTTATGATAAATCCTAAAATAAATAAAAATAGTAATTCCAACTTTATAAATTTTTAAAAAAGACCTTTAAAGAATGAAGTAGAATTCAATTACATTCCTAATAATATGAAGGACGATGGATCATTAAAAGGAAAATCTATTTAGGAACTTATGTAAACTGATTATACTAATTTACTTTCTTCAACATTTGAATAAGTTTTGCTTGCTGGTTAAACAACTATGGAATAAGCCAAGTTAATAGAAGAATAAAGACAAGAAGTTATCAATAAACTAGAACAAAACAAAATTGAAAGAAAATAATACAAGGATGTGATGGACAAATTTGATAAAGTCGTAGATGTTATTAGAAACAGTCATAAAGTTTAGTTGAGAGATATGGCCACCAGACTGAAAGGAGTTTGCAAGGTAATATTACTTATCTTTTTAAGATATATTATAAATTACTAACTATTGGCTTATTATAAAGGAATTGATTATCCATAAGATGAATGAAATGAGAGTTGTTATTGAAGATAAGACAAAATAACTTCAACAATAATTCTATGAAGTGAAAGATGTTATAAAATAGTAAAAATCAACATTAATATATGATTTTATAGTTATATTTTATTTCATTATAAATTTTATAGAAAAGATTAAAAATGTAAGATGTGTAATATCTATAAACAGAACAAGAAATCTTTATTACTGAAAATAAGATGGCCAAAGTAGTTATGCATAATACAGAACTCACAAGAGGAATGCTTAAAAAGGTGTAAAAATAACTGGATGATAAGAGCAACGAAGTTATAAAATTAAAAGATGAGAATCAAAAATTAAAGGATGACAATGGAAACCAAGAAACCAATATTAGATACTTAAATGTAAATATACTATATATGTATAAACATATATATTTTTATTTTATTATTATATAAAATTGATTAATGATTTTATAAAAAAGGTATAAATTGATAGTTAAAAAGAATAAATTGACTCCCTTTATAAATAAATTGACAAATTAACAAGTGAGCTCCAGGCCTAAAAATAAAACAATGTCAACCTCGGAAACAATATCTTAAATTTGAAAGAAAAGCTCCACCTGATAGAAGTCAATATTTTGAATTAATAACCAATTTAAAATATTAACAACAATATCAATATTAACAATATCAGCACCACCAATAATAATAACAGTAACAATACTGAGGGAATATAAAATCATAAAAATATTATTAAGAATATTGCTAACCATTCTCCCTTATAAGAATCAGAAGAAAGTAAAAAACCATAAGGCTAACTCAACTATTTACAACCTACAAATACCTCCAACGCTAAAAAGGTTTAAAGAGAACTTAAATCTCAAGAAAATATAGATAACCCTAAAAACAGAAACAGTTCTTTAGCCAACTTTGACAATATAAAATCTGAAAACAATCTAGATAAGAGAGGATCTAATTCATCCAATAATGAAGAATAGGTAATGAATGAGTACTATGCAGGAGCAGAAAGAAAAATGAGTAACAAACAGGATATAGAAGATAACTAAAGTCTCATTTAGTAAAAAGCCGCTTAGTTGCCTGCTTTGAAACCCTCGAGTAGTGGGGGAAATATAAACTTTATGAATCAAAGTTCTGGAAATAATAACGCTTAAAACAATAATAATAACAATAACAACTATAATACTCTTGTTCACAATACTATTAATAACTAATCAGTTTTCCCAGGACTGTAACATTTAGAAGTTCCTGCCATGCTATAGAGATCAGCTGATGATGGATAATAATATGTGGAAGAAGAATAAGATTTTATGAGTAAATCTGGAAATAGAATAGAAAAGAAATTTGTAATCAGAAAGAGAACTGGAAGCATTAATTAATAATAATAATTAAAATTAGATCAACCAACAAATATAGAAAAAAATCCCAGTACTAGCTAACATTCTAATGCTAACAACAATAGTAAAAATGGGGGGAATTCTAATGGAAGTTCTCCTATATTGACAGACGAAAACAAATTGAGTGCTAACAGTAACAACAACAACACTAGCCTAAATAATAATAATAAAGCTGGTTAAAATTCTGGAGTTTCATTTAATGATAAATAGGTGTTTAATTAAAGAAAAAGTAAGGATATAAACTTAAGAAATTAAAGTCCTAATGGAAGAATTAATATTCAAATCAAACATAGTGCCAATGACTTGGAGTTTTAACAAAAAGGACACTAAAGACCTAGTCACAGTAGTGACAACAGCCAAAACTAAGTCATATACACTCCTTAACAAATACAACTATTCCATCAAATTATGAACTCTAATCCTGCTACTTAATATAATTACAAAAAACAGAAATAATCCATTAATTTAAATCTGAACCATAATAGTGGATTGTCTAAATAAAAAAATTTGAGTGCTTGCGGAAGCAATGAAAACCTTAATTTAAAGTATAATAATAACCCTGCTAACTAATAAACTCTTAAAATAACGTAATTGCAGCCTTCTTTCAATGGATTTGCCACTTAAAAGGTCACTCCCAACCTTTAGTAATAAAGCTTCAGAAAACAAAGCCAAAACGAATTTTTAAACAAATATGCTAAAGCAGGATAGAAATTAGAAGATAATCCAAGACTCTTAAACGTGCACTATCGTAAGAAAAATTTTTTATTTTTTTAGTGGTGTATATAAATATAATAAATTAAAATAATTTAGTTGATGATTAAGATGTATCTCGTGTAAATAAACCTGGATTTTCTACTTAAGTTGGTAGAAAACAATCCAAGCCTAAGAATAGCATTAATTTATAACCCATGTAAGGAGGTCCTTAAGTTCCTCAAATCTAAGCTGAAGATTTGTAAATAATTTTCATTTTTTTTATATCATATCTCATCAATTAATTATAATTATGTATTTATAGATTTGAAAAATATAGATCATAGAATTAAGATGACTCTGACTCTATTAAAAATATAATAAATGATTTATAGTTATAAATGAGATTAAAGCATGAGTAATAAAACTAAATAAATTTAGAACTTAGAAATTAGGCTGAAGAATTAGAATTGCTTTAACAATAATTGAAGGGAAAAGGAAGAGTCCCCAAAGGTATCAAAAAAGCACAATTTTAATATTTAGTAGAATTCAATTATATAATTTTATAAATTTTATAGATTTAAACGAACTAATTTTAAATATGTCTCCAACCAAAAATAACAAATTGAGCCTTAACTCTGCTACAAATGCTGATAGCAAGAATTAGGTTCACGGAAGACATGGTTCCTTCGTTCAAAACAATTTTAGTCCTACAAGACATGGCACCTAAAAGAGTGGTGAAGGGGAAGTAAAGTCATCAACACAATTGTAAATGTTATAACCCTAATCTTAATAAAACGCTTAATAATTTGTTAATAATTAGAAATACCAAAGTTTGACCTCTAAGTACAAAAATTACGTTTAAAATCTGAACAAAACAGCTACACTTTTGGGTGACGGTACTAAAGTACAAGATTCCAATGTAGTTGCTAGTCAGTAAATGTAATAATATGTATGAGGATATATAATTTTATATATATAAAAATATAAACAAATATAATATTATCGATAAATTCACTAAACCATTTATCAACTAATATATATTTTTAATAATTATTTTTTTTATATATATATAAATATTAATTACATATAATTTTTCCTCACTTTATTATTATATTTGTATTTCAGAATAAAGTATTACTTTTCTTTTTTATTTCTTTAATTATTTCTTCAATATTATTTGATATATTATAATAAAAGAATAAGTCCACAGAAAAAGCCAGAATTCAATCCTTTTTAGAAAAAAATAAATTAAAAATAAAGAAAATAATTTCTTTTATATTGTAACAAGTTTCTTTATTTATATTATAAATTAGTAAACCGACTAAAGAAATAAATAAATAAAAATACAAAATTTTAATAATCGTTTTAATTAAATCATTTAATAAAATGGAACAAGAATTTGTGCCCACTGATAAAATTTCGGAGAAAGATATAAAAGTCATAATCTCCAATTATTAAATCCCCTAAGAGTTAGAATTGCTATAGTTTCACGTGGATATAAATTTGAAATAAAGTAAAGAAACTTAGGTATCCACCAGCAAAGACTATGTTATAGTTATAGACAAAAGTGGATCGATGAGTGGATCCTACATTTAAAATACATTAAAAGTAATTTTATTAATTATAAAAAAATATGGTTTCTATTAATATAGTTAGTTTAAATAATTATAAAATAAATAAAGGTTACAGAATTGCTAGTTAATCACATTTTAGAAAATTTCGGTAAGGAAAATAGGATCACTCTTATATTATTTGATAGCTCTGTTTAAACTATCCCAGATATTTAATAATACAATAAAGTAGATAGAAACTAACTAATTAACAATATAAAAGCTTCAGGAGGAACAAATTTCGGAAAAGTAAAATTATTATTTTGTAAATTATAAAAACTTAGTAGTAAGTAATTATAAATATTTTTTTAAACTTAGGCCCAAGATGCCATATCAAAATATATAAACAGTAGGAAATGCCAATAGTTGGGAATTGTTTTTTTAACAGATGGTTGTGGTTAAGAATCTCCATATATATATAATTAACTAAAAGAAGCCATAAAGTAAAAATTATCAAGCGTTGAAGTTCATGCCATCGGATTAGGCAGTTCTCACGACCCTAAAATATTGAATTCAATGACAATGTTAAGTACTTCAAGAAGTAGTTATTAATTTATCAAAGTAATAAAATGTGCATATATAAATTAATTTTAATCTACTAAATTTAAAAATTATTTTAAGTATTTAACTATAAAATATATAAATAAATATAGAATATCGAAGATATAGATATTTGTTTTGAAGCGATAAGAGAGGTGATGGAGGATTTCTTTCTTTAATTTTATTTGATAGTAAATGATAGAAAAATTCCTTTGAATTTTCAAAAGCTTAACAAAGAGTAATTCATAAAAGTTATTACTCTGCAAGAGTTGAGTTAGATTACAAATTAATAAGATCTTAAACAAAATATTAAAAATGGAAATATTAAGCTATAAATAGTTTAAGAATTTCAAAATATTTACACAGTTAATATGAATTTATTGGAAAAACAAGTATTTTAGGATTAGGATCCCGAATCGATTAAAGTTTAACTCCTCGTGATAGAAAATTAGCTGGAAGCTTTTTCAGAGAAATTAAAATATGCTGTATCTTAAATGGAAAAAAATAAAAAGTATAAAACACTGATGATTTGAAATTTGAAACAACTTAATTTAAAGCAGGACTGGATAAAATATCTAAATAGGTTTTCAAAATAAAATAACCTGAATATCAGGATGCAAAAAAATAAATTTTTAAATAAATTTAAATACTCGGTGAAAGGCTTTAATAAGCTGATAGGGTCTTATAAAAAATAGTTAATAATTCTCTATCTAACGAATTAATTGCCGAAGTTAACGGTCTAGCGTATGGAGAAATTTAAAATAAGGTGTTTCAAAAGAGATTGCTGAAAAGGTAAATTTATTTTTACTTACTTAAATGTGAAAGTTATTACTAATTTTATAATACACAGATAAGAAGGATCTTCATAATTATTTACAGAATATAAAAAATAAATGGAAATTTTATCAAAAGAATACTCTGAGAGAAACTAAGAATTGCAATAGAAATATTAGTAGGATATAGGACAATATGAGTGTTTTTTGACTTGTTAACATTTCTTAGAAAGTTTGTAGGATGAAGATTGTTTATGTCTAACTTTCTCTGTTACAAGGTATGCTATTTTTATTAATAAAAAAATTCAGTTAAAACATATTAAAAATGTTATTTTATAAAATTAGATCTGAATTGAGTATAGTTCGTCCAGAAAGCTTAAAAATAGTTGATATTTTCCCTACAATAATTTCTGCGAAATCCTTCATAGAGGCCGTTAAACATGCAATTTAAATTTCTCCTTAGAAATCCGGAGGATTCAACAAATAGGAGGGTTAAATTATAAAGGGTATATTCAATATATGATATCACTTTATTTGCCCTTTAATAACTAGTTTATTTTTAGGAGTTGCTTCTGAGTATGTAAACGCAGCCCTGCCGTTTTTCATTAACGATTCTCACTGGTCTATAGCTAGACTTTGGATGGAACCTATTTTAGGATGGGTGACAACTCTCGACGCTTTGGGATATCATCACGCCCAAAAGCGAACTATTCCTTTCTTGCTGTTTGATAAAATTCTTTAGATGTCCATATAATACCCTCAATCAGATTTTTTAATGAATGTATTAACTCAAATTAAAAAAACTTGCGTCATGATAATGCTTGAAGATGAGGAATTCTAAAAGAGGCAAATTTAATAGAAAACAGTAAGGCCTCCGTAACTCTCAAAGAAGACTTCATGAAAACTCTATAAAATATTTTGGAAAGGGGTGTAGCTATGATGAACCCCGATCAAATTATCAATATTAAAATTTTTTTAGCTAAATTCTATTTGGCCAGAGAAATTGGCTGGATAAATATGGATAATCTATTCGAATAGACCGGATTTTCTGCATTCACTTTTTTAAACAGTCTTATTGAGGAATAGTTAAGAAGAATTGATAACTAATTCTTAACAGTATACCAACTGAGAGACTTGCTTAAAGATATTAATTAGAATAACACTGTATCTCTTTAAAAGCACAAGGAAAGGTATTTCCTATTTTCACTTAATTATTTATCTATATTTTAGTGATATAATGTATATATATAAGGTATTTTAACTTAATGAAATCCGACTCTTGCTTTACTCCATATGTATATTCGCAAATTTGTTTAAATAAAGTTGAAACTTAAGATGCTAAATAACTGATTGCATATTCACTCAATTTATGGAATCAAAAATTAGAAGAAAACTTATTTTTCACTAATGAAAATACCAAACAGTTTATATGTATGTTTATGCAAAATCAATTACATTCGTAGCCAGTCTAAAGAAAAAATAGTATTTCTTTATAAGAATATAAAAGTCCATTTGTTTTGGAATAATGCTAGCAATTCTATGATGAAAATTTGAAATTAGCAAATGATACAAGTAATACAGACTTTTACATATAATACACTAAATTGGATGATAAAATTTAAAAGCCAACCTAGATAGGATCAATTTATTTTACTACTCCTAAAATTCCTTAAGTAAAATTAATAATATTATAAATTTAAATTTATATAATTTTTTATATAAGATTTTGTAGTAATATGTTTTTACTATGACAAATACTAAAAGTATGGAAGTATTTTAAGAATTACTAGAAAAAATGACTAAATTTAAATCGAGTTCAAGGTGGTATTTTTGGGTAAAAATACTTTTATTATTTTTAAGATTTCAAAAAAATTAAATTCAAATGTTAATTTAGGTTCTTGTTTCCAAAAATGCAGTATTATTGTAATAAAAAATTGTAAATGTTGTTAAAAAGTTCGGGCCTGTGAAAAAGATTACAAACTATCATCATTATCTTTTCGGTTTATAAAATTCTCTGGATACTGACTTTTTGAATAAGATTTCAGAATGAAAAGATGGATAATAATAAAAAGTATGAATAATAATATAAAATAAAATTACTTATTTATTTATAATTTAATAATTAATTTAAATAATTTAAATAAATTTTATATTAGTAAATAAAAATTGATATATTTTGAAATAAATTAATCAGAAAATTCATTCGTTTGATGGTTTTCCATAATTTGTTTTTACTATAATATTAGTTTTATAAATACAACTTTCATATTATCTTTGGCCTTTAAATATGTACTACCAAACAAACACACTCTTTCCTGGCTATATTTATAATTCTTCGTTAAACTAATTTGAATATTTAAATCCGTCTTCTACTTAGCGTTAAAAATAATCTAAAAAAGTGAATCCAAATTCTTAAGAGCTCTTTATGTCCAACAATCCATTATTACTTGCATGTTTTAAGGCTTTTTTAAAACTTTATTTAATGCTACTTTCATCATCTTATGAAATTCCTATGAAGGAAACTCCTTCTGTTAAAAGCAAAGTTTCATCGAATATAGTTTTTGGGTTGATGATCTACAAAAAAGAATTAAATATATTAAGAAAATTTAAATTATAATAAATATGATAACAAAAATTACCTTATAAACTAAAATCCACTCACCTTTACTGATGGGCATTTCAAAATTTAATTTCAGACTTTTTGAAGCGGGAAAAAGTTTATACGTTTGGTCCCATGAAGATGAGTCTATAATTGAGTAATTCCCAGTTTCTAAATCTATGTGATAAACTTTATCAAAGTGCACATAAAGATCTTTCCCAAAGTTAATTCCAGATCCCTAATTCTATTATTTTCCAAATTTGTACTATCTAATAGACTCATATTATTTAGAAACTGGATCGAGCTTTAAAAGACACTCATTTATTATTAGATATATAAGATTATTATATGAAACGAGAACTCTCACATTTTTCAAATTTATCTGAAATATCAATTCATATTTGTTAGGATTTAATAGACTGACTTCATACAGGCCTTCTGGATTAGTCAAATATGCCTTATCTTACATTGTTAGTATTGCACTGACATCTTACCATTATTTTTTCGAAATTTAATAAAAAAGCCCTTATTAAGGATCAACTGAAAATACTCCTTTTTCCCCAAAACCAATGATTCTATTTCGATAATAACTTGAAGCTTGTATATGACCCCAATCATTTGTACTAATAATGGATTAATATCCCTTTCTCAAATTCAATTTAAACATTCCATTTATTTTGAAAATGCAAATTTCTTCAGAATTTATTTATATCGCATCGGTAGTATTGCTAAAATTAGGCTTATTTTTCTCAATGCCCTGCAAAATTGATTATGTTTCCATGCTCATACCTGAGGCCTCTATTCTATAAGTATTAAACTCATTTAATGAAAAATACGTATTTATTTAATTGTTCAACACAACTATAGATATTAAATAAAAAACGAAATAATATATTAAAAAGTGACTACTTATTTTAGCATCTTTTATTCTAAAATTAATTTTTTTTTTTTTTGTTAAAGAATAATATATTTTTTTATTCTTTATTCTTAATAAGTATTTAATTTCTTTACGAAATTGAAATTATTTATTAAATACATTTAGTTGAAAAATTATTATTTTTATTATTATTACTTTTAATATTTTTATATTAACTTTAGTATTGGTAAATTTATAAATTAGAAAAATTATAATAACACTCTTTTTTTTTTTATACATTTATATGTATTTAATATTCTATGTTTTTTGCTTAATTTACATAGTTTTATTATTTCTAATTTTAAAATATAAGAAGTTTAGAAAATAAGGTAAAATATATGAATTAAATAATGGAATTTAACTATTTTATGGATGGCTACCATTTATAAAATAATACATATTTATATATTTATATAAATTATTGGATTTATAGAATTAATTATGTAAAAAAAAATAGATTGCAATTATTTACTATCCCTGATATCAAAATATAATTGCTAAGAGTGTATGATCATATATATAATAATGAGAAAAAGAAAAAGAAAAAGAAGAATAATAATTTACTGATTATTCTAAAATATAGAGAATTAATAGCCCATAAAATATATGCTGATTTTTACTTAATAGAAAACAAGAAAAAAGTAAAATAATAAATTAAAAATAACAAATATATTAGAAAAATAAAAATTGAATAAAATTATAATGACCCATACATTAGTTTTCTTAATTCTATTAATTCTAGAATCTTAGGTGCGAGAAGTAACTTCACTAAACACTTAAGAAACTCCAAATACTTATTATGCAATATACTCTAACAATCTAATATAAGTTACAAGTAGTGTAAATGATTTTAGCTATAAATATGTAGGAGACGCTCAGGATTGGTCTAATTCACACACAACTGTGCAATGTTCTGCAAAACACATCTTGATATTGAAAAAAGAAGGGATTTTCCGTATGAGACTAAATGATGGATACAGTACAAGGATAAGTTTAGAAGATTTATATCACGCAAAAGTTGGTTGCTTTTATGGAGGACTGGCTTATGTTTTCGGAGTGTAAGGGATATTTTCAATAAATCCTGAGTCTGGAGAAACTACCCATGTTTTAAAAGATGGTTCATTCGAAGAAGCCTATGGAATAACATAGGTTCTGAGTTCGGTATTTATTACAACTCATAAGGGTTTGTATGAAGTAAATTTGAGTGAGATAAATAAGCCGATAGTGGTGTTTAAGGAAAATTTAGAAATGGAAAAGCAGTAGCGACTCACAAGGGTTATATATATGTATTGCGCTATAAATCAATAGAAAGAATTGACCCTAGAACTTATACATCTATTAAGATAGGGCAGGTAAATTATACTAATTTCAACTCCTTATGTGGTTTTCACCTGATCAATTTTGGAAGAAATGGGTTTCTGTTTGGAAAGGGAATGGTAGTTCATATTGATTTAGAAACTGGATAAATTAGAGTGATTAATAAAGATCTAAAGTATAAATAATATTTAATTTTATTAAAAATTTACATTTTTTTATTAATTTCTTAGTTAGACTGTTTTAGGCTTAGCATATAGTATTAATTCTTCTTATTTTCAGGCAAACACATCTCCCTTACTTGGAGGATATTGGAAGTTGATATTTAAGGTAATAGATATAAACTAAACTAAACTAAACTAAATAAATAAATAAATTAAATTAAAATCGTTAGGTAACCAACCCTGTAACAAGCATTAAAGAAACGTTGACTATAAATGAAGGTTTAGACAGTATCGATGGCACTATTGTAGATAATAAACTGATTGGTCAATTTTAGACTTCAATTGTATAAGCCAATTAAGTAGGAACATTTTTAGGGTCTTCTTATTATTAATTTGGGAAGGAGTTCAATAAAAATTTAAAAAATTTGATTTAAAATGGTATCACTCCTTTAAATTAAAGACTTAGAAATATAGTAATTTATCCTGGAAAAACCATTTAGTGTTGGCAATATGTTATATAGGGAGCAAATTAATATAACAACTTAGAAATTTATACAAATGTTTTTAAGATACTCATGGAGAGGATCCTATAAATGAATGAATCAGCAATTAAATCTACAGTAAAAACATAATTTGAAAATATATACATTTTTAAACATAATAATTTTTTTTTTTTTCGTTTATCTTAATTAATTATTGATATAAAACTATACATATATATTTATATAAATAAATTAATTATAATGTACTTATCACTGAAAATAAAAACCAGATATTGTAATTTGGAATGCCTTTTTAATAAAAATTAAATTTTATAAAAAATAAGAATAAAATTAGTAGCTATGTCTATATACAGGAATATTATATTTAGATATATATATATAATTTAAAAAATCGCTTCAAATCATTTAAGGTGACGTGTACAAGTGTCTATAGAACTTGGATTAAAAAGCAATTGATCCATAATATCATCTTCATCCTTTCTACTTTTGACAAGTTTGTAATAAATCATTACGAGCACATATAAAATCATGTTGGCGGAGCAAGCGTAATAGCTGAGTCCGAAGTTGTGTTGAGAAATTTCTAGTTTAGAATGGCTGATCAAAACATAAATCAAATATACAAGAGGGGGCGTCGTAAATAAGACAGCATTTATAGCAAAAATAAATCGTCCCCTCAACCCCACGTCTTCTCCCTGTGCCAAATTATATATCCTAATGCAATGGAAGATGCAAAATATGATTCCCAAGAGAATGCAGCAAAAACATATAATTCCGATGACCTAGAAATTATACAGAAGAGATTCGCATTTTTGCTGATTTTCTGACTTCTGCTGTTTCCCGCAAATTTTGCTTTTCGCACCCGAAAAAGACTCCATTCCCGTTTTGTCTGAATAAACGTATAAAAAACTGAGCCAAATCCTTTCCTTTATGTCTATTTAGTCGCTGAAATCCAAAAGGTACCAATAATAAAGGGAAGCAGTTGCGCAATACAGCAAAATTGTGAAAATGTTCAGAATTATTATAATGTAAAAAATATTTTAAAGGTATTTTCTTTATTCGAACCTCTTTTGTTGAATTAATTTCTTATCCAATCGCGACTATTCCATATCAGAAGTAAACATGGCTTTATATTTTTCGTTGTGATCAAAATATTCAGAAGAAGCTGACTCTGATTATTGGTTGTAAATTAACTGACTGTCAGATTCTTTTTCTGAATTACTCTAAGGAACAGTCTCAATTATCATGACTTTTCTTGGGTTACTATTATTTTACCTCATCAGAATTTATGATAAAATGAATTTAAAAATCTTTTATTTAAAATTGTTATATTGATTTCTTTGTTTTATATTAGTTTTCTTTTTGAAATTTTAATAAATTTAAATTTTTTCTTTCTTTAAATTTAATAATGTTGTTTAAGAATATGGAAAATAGATTGTTTTTTCTTTATTAAATTCTAAAACGCACTGTTTTTTCTTTTTTAATTGTTTGTATGAGAAAATAAAATCAAGATAAGCCCTATGATGCTTCTAATTTGATATGGCTTAAGAATAACTAGTGTGAATTAAAATTATTTTTCTCTTTTATTATTATTTCGCTTTATTTTTTCTATTTTTTATAATAAGAATATGTTGTTTAGTTATGATGAATATGTGGAATTAATTAATTAATTAATTTATAACAATGATACAAATGAGATGATATCCTATATTTATACTATTATGTATTTCCTTTAAAAATAGTAATATCCTAAAAGTATCTATTTTTATAAAATTTTATTATTTAAGATATTCATTTAATAAATTTTGCAATTTCTAACTAATACATTTATTTTAATTTAAATGATAGACAATCATTTTTTGCTTACGTCAATATTGATATAAATCTATTATAGATATACGTACTGAATGCTTGATATATTATATTAGTATACTAACTATATTCTTTAAGAATGCGATGCGTATTTAATTATTAATATATTTTCAAAAGAGCAATAAAATCTTGTTTTAAGAAATTTAAACAATTTTAACTTCATAAATTTAATTAATCATTTGTATTTACATAATATCTCTTGTATTATTAATTAAAATTCCATCATTGTTTATTTTAATATTCTTTTCTCTTTTCATTAGAACAAATCAAATAAACAAACCAATAAAAAATAGTAGGCAAAAGAAGTATTATAATAATAATAAAATATAAGATTATCTGATTTATTGTAATACTATACGCTATTAATTTTAAACTAATAAGTGCAATGAAAGAATAAATGAAAGAGTTGGCTATAAAAATAGCAAATTATTTCTTCAAAACCCACAAAAAAAGTCTTATTTTGTGTTATTTATTTTGGGATTAATTACCATGCAAAAAAGGTGGAGAATTTTGAAATTCGAGAAAATATTTTAACTGTTCACAGAGAAATTATAAACAAAAATGATGGAAAAGATGTAGCAATCATTCTAAAAATCCAACTATTTCGAACAGAAAAACCAAACTTTACAAAAACTGATGGATAAATTTAACGAAGAAACAATTCCCGAATTGAAAAAGCAAATAAAGCAGAAATTTACTCAGCAATTTAACATAGAGCAGATAAAAGCAAACTTAAAAACAGAAAAAATTAAAGAAAAAAAAGATGAGTTGTGGAAAGAATTGAGTGCGGAAACTCTAAGCTTTATGAGTTTGGCTTTATGTTGCGAAAGTCAGTTGATATATGCTCATTTTTTGAGCAATGTCCTGATCTCCAAATACGAAAGCGAACTTGAAAATTACTTTTCACCCTAATACATCTAAAGTCTACATACAAACATTTTCAAATGCTTTTGTGACGATTTAATAAATGTTAATTCGTAGAAAACGGCACATTTGATAAAAAATGAAATATTACTTGAGGAATTACAAAAGTAAATAAATTTTACCAATTTTTTTATTGGCAATAATGTCATTTCATAAAGTATATTCATTTCAACAAATTTTTAGAATTGATGTGAGATAAAGTATAGAAATTGAGGATTTATTTGCTCTTTTTTCTCAATTGAAAGAAAAATTATTAAAAGTTGATGTAGAAGGCTACAAATAAAGCAAACAAATATAAAAAGGCAATAAAAATTCTATACTTAACAGTGATTTGTGTCAAACAGAGCAGCTGACCCTTTAATTAATAGATAAAGAAGTTATAACAGACTTTTAAGAAAACCCACTTGACAAAGAACGGTTAAAAAAACAGAGAGAAGAGGAGTAAAAGAGAAATTTCTTTGCGAAATTAATCATCAAAACAATAAATGGATCGTGGAGACAGGTAAAAAAGTTTAAAAAATTCACAACCTCCCAATTTGTGGTTCCCATGAAACAAAAGACAGAAATGCAAAACCAATACTACTAATTCGTGCTATGTAAAAGCATTTTCGACAGAAGTTAAATGGATTTGGTCAATCTGATCAATAGTGGAATAGCAAATATTAAAAACGGGATTATGTATTAGAGCAATAACAGTACTTCAGAAGGAGATAATGACCACATTATTGCCATCCAATCTAGCAGTCCTGAGTGTGATCGAAAAATTTTGTAATAACAAGTAAAAGATGAGGAAGTAGAAGTAGTAGAAGAAGAAAAATAGCAATAAAAATAAGAGGCTAATAGTAAAGAAGGAAATGAAGCCAAAATTTAAGAGGAAAAAGGAAAATAGCTGTTAAAGCTTATTTTATTAGAATTTTGCGAAATTATCGGTTCTGCGAACTTTTAAATTATGTTTTATTATTAACTTCACTTTGCGTTTACGAAATTTTAAAATCGATTGTTGCTGCTGTTGGCCAGAAATAACGAGTTGTAAAAGAAAAAGTCTCTGGGACTTTACCTAGGTACAATTTATAAATTGGTATTGGAGGAATTTTTGAGTCCTGATTGCGAAAAAAATACGGAGTAGCGAATGTACCAAAACCGACTCTTAACAAGTTTAGATATTGTGAGGAAATCGTTAAAAGAAAGAAAAGAAAAAGAAGAATAAGAAAATTAAAATCCTGAAGATGACGATGACGATGCAGAATAAGAACAACAAAAGGAAGAGGAATAAAATGAAAATCAAAAAGAAAAAACCGGCGACGAACAAAAATAAAAATAAGAAAATGATTAAAATCAACAATAAGTACAAATATACAAAGAAAGTTATATAGACACACTGAGTGAAAAAGACTTGAAGATCAATTTATAAATTTGCAAAGAAGTGGAATTATCCAGAGTTTTAATTGAGAGCAAAAAATAGTTAATCAAAAGAGTCTTTTTTGAAAGAGAAGCTATTGATTTCGACAAAATAGCTCCACCCAGTTAACCGAGAGATGTGGACAATTCCCAAAATGGATAATAGGGAGGAGATTTAGGAGGATTTTTAAAATAAATGACGGGTGGAGAATTAGGTTAGGTATAAGATGACCCACTTGATGGCGGTATTGTAGATTTATTGAGTAAAATGGCTTGATTTAATAAAAGTAGTTATATTTAATCATAAAATAATATATTATTCTTGAATAAAAAGCATATAATATACCCCTATTACACACTGATTATATAGTTTATAATTTGATAAATAAATTTTATTGATTAGGTAGGATTAAATTTTTTAATTTCTTACAATTTTTTAATCTTTTTTATAAAATTACATTGCTGTTCTACTTGATTCTCGAAATATTTAATTTTATCATTAATAAAAAAAAATTATTACTTTTGCTTAATATTTTACTGCTATATTTCTAATAAATGATAATTGTTTATATTAATAATATTCATTTTATAAAAATTAAAAATAAATTAAATTTGTAAATGAATATTTTGATCATTCATCTTCTTCTATGACATTTCCATCCTAGATTTGAGCACACCTTCTGATCGGAACAAAGTCTAGGGAACCCCCACTTTCCAGTTGCTTTTTAACTTACTTTTCAAGGGCATCACATTCAGTTTTATTTTTTTCGTAATGTAAATCATGTAGAACAACATATGGTATACATTGTGCTCCATATAAATATGATAATACCATCCTTTCGATATTTGTTCATCTATGAATGACTTTTTGAGTCCCTATGAAAAATAAACATAAATTAACAAAATAAAAAATTTTTTAAGTTTTTATTTTTATTACACAAATAAAACACTTATTTTCTATATCTTAAACCAAATCGTTTCTCTTTTGCCTCAATTCAGAGAATGTGTCGACGATAATACCGAAGATAATTTGGATGAAGAGCAATTGAATTAAAATAAACCATGACAAATCGAAGAAGTATCTACTCCAGAAACGGCCATTTGACCCACTAGTGTTGTAATCAACGACCTTTAGTCCATCTCCAATACCTCCTCCTGCAGTAAGTCCCTTGTTAAAGCACGAGGTGATAGTTAGAATGAAATCGTCACAAAAGGTAACATTTTGAGCACTACAGTCACCCTAAAAATAAAAGAAAAAAAATTAAAAAAATAAAAAAAAACAATTTTAGTACTTCTCCGTCATCTGTTTTATTGTTGAGGGGACCGAATTGTGTGTACAAAATAATTCCGTAAAGTGTCATAATAATGAGCCCTAGGAATGCGAATTTAATGATGTTGATTATGTTTTAAGTAATGGATTTGATGATATTTTATAGATCTGGCGACTGCTTTACGATATCAAGAAGTAGAATGGCATACACATAAGGTTGGGTAAAGGCATATGTTGTGAGAATAAAGTAACATAAATTGTATAAGTTTTCGAAGTCGAATAACATGAGGATTAGTTTTTTAAAAAAGGATTTTTTTACTTTTTCTACACTGAAATTCTGGATAAATAATTACGAATAACTTACAGCCTATATTAAAAATAAATTATAAAATTTTTAGTATTTTTAAAAATTAAATGTTTATTATTATTATTTTTTTACCTTTTATTTTATTTTGTCTTTAAAACCGGCCTGTTCTTTTATTGCCAAAATGTACTTAAGTGAATTATTAATTTTTCCCTTGTAAATGGAGATAGGCACTCTTTCTACCGCGCAGAAAAACACCACAATAAAAGAAATTATAAGTTGCATAACTGAAAACACAAAGTTAACAGTTTAAATCTGTGATTTAAAAATTAAAATTAAAATTAAAATCAAATATTTATTTTATTGAATGAAATATTCTTTATTTTCTTACCCATTTCAAAGAAGTATCCCCTTCTCTGATATCATCGAAACTAAGCAAAAAGAAATCGTCACAATCACAACCATATAAAATGAAATTCGTTTTAAAGATCTCCAACTTTTGGCGAAAATAGGCAATGGCTTTTTAGTAAATATAATATATTAATATTTTTTTTTAAAAAACGCATCTATAAATTTATACTTGATATTTCGATATTTCTTAAATCCAGTTCATTTGTTCAAAATAGTAATTGTAATTTTATCTGAGGAATTCTATTCGTTCCTGATCAGACTCTCTCGAACATTCTTCAATCTTTTAAAAAACGATTATTTATTACGACGGGATTTAGATTTGCAACAAATAAATTTTACCAGGTGTTTTTTTATGAAATCAGTGAGGTAATGCGCAACGAAGGGCTTTTAGAAGTACACTCTTTAGACCCTTTCGTCTCCTGTTTTTACTTTCGAGAAGCAAATTTCGATGACTCCTCTGTACCGTTTGTAGAAGCGATAGAATTTTTTGGCCCTATACCCTGAGAACTTGTACATATTGGCAAAGAATTTTTTGCTTGCGTTCTTTTGATTGATATATTACAAATTATCTTATTGGATTTTGACATCAAGCATTTGTTATTGATATTGCTGTCTCTGCTCCTCTTCTTCTTCTTGTTTGGCCCTTTCTTCTTCAAACTTCAGCAATTCATTTTTTATTACGTTTCCTAATACATTATTTTTACGCACCTGCAACCCTTTTTTGATTGAAAATTTGTTTTGTTCCTCCATTTCCAGCAGTGAGTCCTCATTGATGCATTGCAACTCTCCCTGCAGGATTTTTCTTCTTCTTCTGTCTTCTTTTCGCTTTTTGTCTTGTAAGGCTTTGTTGAACTTTATTTGCTGTGATTAGAGGGAATTTTCCTTTGCATTTTTATCATTTTTCTACTCTCTTTTGTACGTTAGACACTGCCACCACTTCTTGTTTTTCTTTTATTCCTTCAATTTAGCCGCTTGCATGGCTTTCGCCTCTTCTTCATCAGAATTTTCGCTTTCTTCTGAGTTTTCTCTTCTTTCATCTAGCTCTTCTTCTTCGTCTTCTTCAAGAGAGCGGAACAGCTTTGTGAAATTTAAACATTTTATTTTAACGAAGGTAGTGATTATTATTAAATTTACCTTTAACTTGGGATCGTTGGGAAACATGTCATAGATGTAAGAAAAGAATAGGAAAATATTAAATCCGGTAGACACGACCATATTGTCTTCCCATGTAATATCATTAAAAGCACATTTTCTTTCTGAGCACAATTAAAATTGGTTGTCCTTTTTCAAATTAAAAGTTAGGCAAAATTGAATTAATTTAATTTTAAATATTACTGGTAACTCATCGTTGTGATTACACTAAATTTCCAAAATAATTTTATTGATTTTGTCTCTGTTGTGTGAGGGATAGATTCTTTGTTCGAAAATCTATTTCATGATAACCAGAAGCTAAAAGGTATCGATTTGGTCGATTACATTTTAAATGGACTCCAAATCATCGTTTGCATTGATAACGATCAGCAAGAAATAAATGGTAACGGAAAACATTTTTAAATCTTCATACTTTTGGCCTTTCTAGGGGTCGGCAGAAATCCTTGAAAAGCACAAATTAATAATCAAACATAAAAGCCATTAAATTGATAATTTTATTATAATTCTTACGGGTAAACGATATCGCTGAAGTCGTGTTTGGGCATAATGATTTTTTCGTTGATGAAGGTGAACAGTCTTTTGTTATTGCAAATAATTTTTTGGTTGTCGATTTCCCCCGTTACTTACTCCGTCAGCGTTTCGAAACACTGTATAATTATGTCCTGCTTATTGTATACTTCGAGTTGCGTGTCTTCCAAAAAATAAGTCAAAAAATTTGAAACCTCCAAAATCACATTCGTGTTGGCTCCCTGTTGCCCATCTGCGTGCTGTTCCCTTAGGAAGTTTTGGAAATCAGAATTCACATTTTCGCATAAAAGACTCAAAAGTTCCAAAATCTTCAATGACAAGATCTCGAATTTCGTTTTTTCAGTTTCTTTCCCTTTGTTGGCTATTTTAAGCAACTTTATTTTCTAGATTTCCTTTTGCTTGTTGATCAGGAAAAATGATCTCAAAAAGGTGAAGAATTGACTTTTAAGTTCCGGATCCTACTTCAAGTTCTGCAATATTTGATTCTAAGCATTTTCATTTCCCAAAAACAAGATCTCATTCAAAAGGGTCAAACTTTCGTATTTGATGCTAAAGGAAGCCTTTTCCTCAAGAAGTCTCATCGCTTGCAAATGTAAATTTGACTAAATCACGATGTTTTAGAAGCCCATGTAGTGGGTTTTTTTAATTTCTGCCTGTTATTTTTCGAAGTAGTTATCATCATCCTTCAAATTCTGAAAAATAAATAAATAGGTAATTTTTAAGTTTGGTTTCAATTGTAAAAATCGTATTTATTTTATTAATCAAATACCTATAAATCCTGTTCAGTCAGCTTTATGTGTTGCATGAAAAGACGGATCAGTTTTATTTTATAAATTATTTCTCCCTTAAATATTTTGGAACCCTAAAATTGTTATAATTAATAAATAAATAAATGGATGGTTCAAGCAACTTTAGATACCTTTTCAATGAATTGTTAGAAAATTTGTTTATTGGTAGAGTCATGAATTTCGAAATCGTCGATATAGTCTCTTAAAATCTGCATAATCTGAGAATCTATAATGATTCGCGAGTCTTCAATGTTCGTAACTATATCTTTTTTTCATAGGCTGTCATGATACCTAAGTTATAGTAAAAGAGGTTAATAAACAAACAGAATGTACGAAGATTAATTTAAATTTTACCTTCTTAAATGAAATGCTTAAGTGCCCGTCTGTATTAGTTAATTTTATCCTTTGATTTTTTTCCTCTGAAAGGCCAATCGTGATGCTGACTGTTTAGAATATGGAAATCGATTTTCAGTAATTGAACGTGGATTTGGCAAAATTCTGCCTGAACGTTTTCTACATTTATCATTTTCTTAACAACCACTTTTTGTTTCTTTTATTTATTATGGGAATGACCGTTCTTCTAGGCCGCATTTCCATTTTAGAAGTTGTTATCTTATTCATCTTGCTCTTCTTCCATAATTTCTTTGGGTCCTTTAGCCTACACACGCAATATTCAATTTTAGATGTCATTATGTTTATATGTATGTTTGAAAGATTTACCTTTTTGAAGAAGTTTATGATGACTTGGTTGATCTTTTGGATGTTTTCGTCTGTAAAGTCGGAAGGCTCTTCCTTGAACCGCTGGCCGATAGTTTTTTTCTGGAATTGATTAATCTTGCAGTCTTCATGCACAAATCTGGTTACTGCTGCGTGTTCTAGATACACCTTATCTTTGTTGAGAACATTGTAAACCCCTTTCGAAATTCTTTTGGTGCCTTAATTCTGGAATAGAATTTAGTTATTTTTAGTTAAACAATTTTTTCTTTTTCTCTTACCTATTCACAGATTAGCATATCTTAAAACTTAGTTTCATTGATTCTGTTTCGCATAAAGAAGATTCTGGTGTATTTTTTCATAAGATTTTCCTACTTGTTTTAATCTTCGATGTCCTAAAACCCCTGTCCGACCATATCTTCTGCCACGGTGTCATAGGTTTCAACATTCACTTTTTTGTGTTCGTCTATGCCTATTCTGAAGTTCTTACCAAATTTGATGATTTTCCTTTTCGGGATGATATCTTCAATATCATTCATTAAATTTCTGTACTCATCGAGATGCAAATACTACTTCGTCACTCTGAAATCTCTTTCCAAAATATCAAACAACTGTCGAAGCTTCATCATATTTGTTTTAATAATAGAAAATTCGTCGGCCAAAATGTTGTCTTTTTGGTTTTCGGACTGAAAAAAAAATAGTATTAAAATTAATAAATTGATAATATCTTACCTCAATATCTTTGATCTTTTCGTCATAAGTGTCTGTTAAAAAGTGCATTACTCCTTCATTCATGATATATTTCCAGAATTCTCTAGGATCCTTCACAATTCCGACATACTTCTTTTCTTTGAATGCATTGGCTTTATTTATTATTTAAAAACAAAAATTGCAGAGATCGTTGTAAATTATTTCAAATTTAATAAATAAATAATTATTTATTTTTACCCATTTGCAAAATTTATGAATCTTCATAGCACATGGCGGCATATTCTTTATTTTTTAAAAGTACATAATTTTTTCACTAATTATTTGTTTCCTGATGTTCCATTGGTTTTCCTGATAAATAAAAGAAAAACTTACTTAAAAAATAAAAGAAAAAACAATTTTTATATTTATCCAAAAAAATCACCTCTAATTCGGAGTTAAAGTTAGGAATTCTTACGAGCCCTTCAAGGTAACTGTAGACATTTTTGGTGTCAAGTTGAGGGATAATTTCACCGGAAAGAATTCCCGAAATATCATCAGAATCAACAGTGTCGCTACTTATATTCTCATCCTGAGGATCTACAACTTTGTTTATGTAAGCCTCAAACAGAGTTCTAATATAGGCCCTTTTAATCATAAAGGGAGCAAACTGATTACACAGAATATTTTTCAGACTTTCAAACATGATAAATCGTTGCACTTCTTGGATACCCTGGCAAAAACATTTTAGTTGAAAAATTAATTTATTTTTTGTTTTTAAAAAGAGATAAGCTACCTATAAGTAGTTTTTGAAAGACATCGTCAGTAAGGAAAGTCCGATGACGTGAAGCTTTATTTTGTAGTATTCATTTTCACGAGTAATGAGTTCTTTTTTCTTTTTGTTTCGATCAACATTGTTATTGTTTTAGGCTTTTCGATTCGTGCAATCGAACTTTTGTTAGAAGATCTATATATTTAAAAAAATGTAAATAAGATTGTTATAACAAACATTTTGTTTATCTATATTGCCTTGATATATTCCGGCCTGATTGGAGTAATAATTTCCAAAATTGATTTGGAACGCATCATTGCATTCAGAATCTTTTACTAATTGTCCTTCAAATTACAGCTATTTTCCTTGAATGTGAGACTTTAAAGCACTCTCATCCATTGGATTGTAGCTTGAGTCTTCAATAGGTTGGGCTCCGGAATTTTGAGTTTATTTTTTAGAGAATCAACGATTTCAATAAAAGATTGCCTGATGCTTTGCTTTTTTTTCATGAGTTTTGGCTCTTCAAAAGGTTCATTTTTCTTCATTTTTTCAAACAAAATTTAAATATACGGAGCCACTTTTTCGGGGTCTGTTTTGACTTCGTGCAAGAGTTCTATACACAAATTTTGCACTTTAAGCGGATGGGGCTTCTGTTCTCCATTGAGTTTTCTGTCGACAATTTCTTCGACGGTATTATCGCAGGGGATCATCTTTTAAAAATTAATTATTTTTTTTCGCAACATTTAAACTTTTATTGCTTGACGAAAATTTATTTTACACAGAGATCGGCTATGTACGAGAAGTACGGCAACACCAAATTTTTGTTTCGCACGTTCTCTTTACAAAATTTGTACAAGAATTCGCTTACCAAACGGTAAAACTCTAGAAACATTGAGTTTTGGAAAACCTCTTTCTTAACCAGTTCCAATATGGGAATGTAAACACCAGAACTCCTCAAAATTCCCTGCAATTGCAAAACATATTCTTATTTGCTTCTCTGGGGCTTTACTTCTCTGGTGTTCATGTCATTCATATCGAAAAATCTAAAAAAAAAAAAGAAAAAGAAATGAATATTTATTTTATCACACATTTCATTTTTTAATTACGAAATCAAGGTTTTTAAACACTGAAAACATTCTATAAATATTTTTTCCAATTTCCTAGCCTAAGTTCGCTGTCGCTCTTAACTACGCTGGATCGAATCAAGGATATTGGCGTCGAAAGACCCTTCGTCGTCTAGCAACTGAAATTCTTCCTACTCTGAATTCTGCACCAAGTCGATATATTTAGAGGTCTTCATGCACATGTAGTGCCAGTCCTTCACTGATTTTGGTTCCGTTTTTTGGTTTTCAAGACTTTCACTTCCTTTTTAATTAATTAATTATTCAGTCATATTAAGAATTTAAGTGCTATAAAATAAAAAAATGTTACCATTGACAAGTTTAAAGAGGTGCAGTTCATATTCATCTTCGATCAATTCAATCGAATTCATCGTATTTTAAACTTCTTTTACATAGTTAAACAGCCTTATAAGGTGCTATTGCATGATCTGTTTGACTCTTGACCTTTCCTATTTAAAATGAATTAGTTAGTTAGTTAGTTAGTTAGTTTGCTAATTGATTAGGGGTTTCAAATTTATTATAGGTACATCGCAGACTTCCAAAGCTCGGTAAATAAGAGTGATCAGTTTCACTTTGGTGGATTCCGATTTATGCGAAGATTTAATTTTCGGATTTTGCACTATCAGATCTTCCTTGTAGACATCGAGTTTATACCTCCACTTCTTTATCATGTCTTTATAGTCCTGCTTTTCCTATTTGGTGGCGTGATCTTCTGCATTATCATTGTCGTCTGAGTCATCCGAATCTTAATCATTGTCCATGATCATGAGAGACTTTATTTCCGATCTTTTTTTCGTTTGCAAAGTTAAAATAAATATAAAAAATTAGCAATGTATTTATTTTACGCGAGTGGGGTCATGGCCTCGTAGTGCTCGCCCTTGCCCTCGTGGATATAGATTTTGTTTTAGAAGAAAATGATCGTCTGCAAATTTTCCTTCAGTTTGAGTAGGACGGAGTAAATTTGAATAGCAGAAATGAAGACCTTCATGAGGATAAGATTATTGTTTTCATCGTTGTACAACATCCGGCAGGCCTTTTGAATAAACTTGAAAATCCAATTCTTCTTGAAATTGTCAAACTGAGTAGTGTCTCCGATTTCCTTCGCAGGGTCGCTGATTTTCGAATAAATGAGTCCCAAAAAAATGTTTGCCGTCGAGTGGAAAATTTTCCGATTCTGTTCCAGAGTGTTGTACCCCAGATCGATCCTCAATTTTATGATTTTCAGAATGGCCAAAAACGCCTCCAATTGGTAACACGTCGCTCTTTTCGTGTCGATCGTTATGTTCTTCTCAAGCGCTGCCTCATACATTCGCTTCAGGTCAAATTTCTCCGGAATGTAAATGGACGATATGTTCGGAGATCCCTCTCTCGTATATTCCTAAATGTTTTATAAATGAACAAATGTTATTGAGACCAAAAAAAACACAAAGGGAGTACTTACTTTGATAAGTTCTTCGGAAAATTTGTAGTGCACCGCTTCCATCGTGTGCATTTCGTCTGCATATTCTTTGACGAGTTCTAATTCGTTCAGATTGTTTACTTAGCTTGTAGTTAAGTTAATGAATTTGTCTCCCTTCGATTACATAGACTATTTGATTTCATTACGATGCTGTTTAGAGAAGCTAAACAAAAAAAAAAAAAAAAATCAATTAAATTAAATTAATTTTTTGATTTTACGTTATTTCTCGGAATAGTTTGTATGATTCCTACGCATAGTCAAAATCTTTAATCCACTCATAAATGAAACACTTATTTTCGTATTCAGATATTTTTGTGAAGGGCTCAATGTCAAGGATCAGAGTCTGGTAGAGATTTAAAAAACTTTTGTAATACTTCAAATGGTCCTTATCCATTTATTTCAACACGAGTACAATAAACTCTTTGGATAAACTTTTTCCATTAAAATATGAATTTTAGAACATTAATTAAAAATAAAAAAACGTTAAATAAAAAGTAAAAAAGCCAATAAATACTTTGCTCCATCTTCAGACATTACAGCCTTCATTGATTTGAGATTCCTATTTTTGCACATAAAGTAGTACAGCTGCAAACAGTTCAGCACGTATTCTTCATACTGTCTCAGAAACCCATCCCCTCTTGTGGTATGCAGTTCCTTTTCAATGTACCCATTGATGAATCCCAATTCAAAGTTTTTGCCCTTCGTAGAGTTTTCCTTTTCATCCTGGAATTGGTAAAACAACTTTTTAGACTTTTCATTTTTGTACAAATTGCAAATTTCCAAATTTTTTGTTTTCCACTAATGATAGTTCTAGAACTTGTCCTCTGTTTACAAAATAAAAAAATTTAAATTTTAATTTTATTTTTAAATCATTAAAAAAATTTTTTACAAGAAAATTTGAACTAAACAATTGGAATTTCCTTGCCTCCAACCTTCTTGATATTAAAAGAAATCATGGAATTTTCGAAAACCGAACAGGTGTCCTTCCCTCTCTTGAAAAGGAGTTTTCTACACTTGGTTTGACCGGCACTTGAGGGATGTTCAAAAGCATCTGTTATGGTGAGGGCTAATAGTTCGATAATGAAATTTTATTCTTCAATATTGTCGATGGAAACAGATTCCAATTTGCTGGTCCATTTCGACACATTGTCGCTTTCTTCATCGCCATTGCCTTCCTACTGATCTTCATCAATGCAAGTGAAGCAAACAGCTTCTCTCAGAAGACTTTTCACATTAACTTTGTAGTACCTATGGAGATAGTTAGTGAGTGAATATATTTAATTTTTAGAATTCAAAATTCAACTCAAATTGTTTTTACTTATACTGGTCAAGGAAGAATTCCAGAAAACTTGTGCTATTTCTACCGCCTTGTGTGGAAAGTAAATAATTTGAGCATTCGGTATTTCCCTTTATCATAAGCATTATGATATGGTAGATGGATTGGATGGCGTCTTTGAGTTTCAAATAGGCAATTTTTTGAGCTGATTTTTACGGTATTTGTTACGCGTGGTACATTTTCTCCCATTGAGGCTGGTGCTTTTCTTCTTCACATTGCTTCTTCCCGTAAATGCTGAAGTGAATCAATTGCAGAATTGCGATCAGGAGGGAAAGGATTCCATTTCTTAAGAGAACTGTTTATCTGAAATGTAGAACCTCATCTTCTTTTCCTGTAAGGAAACTCTGCAGGTTTTCCAATGATTGGTTGAGTTGCAAAACTCCATTGTACAATTGCTTTTGGTTTTCGAAAGCGATTTTATAAGAATATTGCAGGTAGTGCCCCACCTTTACCATTCCCCATTCTTGTAAAATGAAGTAGAATTTCATCAAATAGGGTAGAAGAGAAGCCACCTGATCCGCCATTAAACTGATTAAAAATATTTAATTAATTTCATTTTCAACAAACAAATAATTAATTAATTAATTAATTAATTAATTAATTAATTACCTGATATCGTCATTGGTTGGAATTATTTCGAAAAAACAACGACTGGCCTAGTCTTTTTCTATGTCCTCTTTTGTTTTTAATTCCAATTCATTTACATTTTTGGAACATTGTTGGTGTTTTTTGTCTTTTATTTCCACATCATCGAGACACCTTTGTAACAAGTATTGAAAAATTAAAAAAATTAATAAAAAAAAAAATGAAATAAAAATTACATAACCATTTGATTATCAAGGAAAGAAACGAGTTTAATTCGCGTGTAATACTTAATGATCTCACTGTTTTGCGTAATGGATTTCTTGGCTTACAAATAGAAGAGACACTCGTCCTGCTGTCCATTTCTAGTCAAGACCAGTTTCCCGTTTTCATTTAATAAAAAGAGACCGGTCGCCACATTTTTGAGTCTGAAAGGCTCTTCAAAGCTCGGAATAAGCGAGTCAAAGGAATCGGCCTTTTAAACTTCCCACAAAACAGAAATGCTGAGTTCATCGTCTGACCTTCCTTCCTTATCGAGATAGAAGATATTAGAGTTCTTTTCGTCTTCGAACGCCGTTACGTGATTGTAGTAGGGCTGCGACATGAGAATTCTCTCTCTGCTTTCGAATTCGAAGTAAATTTTCCTTTGCTGGATATTTTGCTCGAAGGTTTTGGTCAGTTTGACTCCCATATTTCCGCCCGTGTCTCTGTTTAGCAGTGTAATTATGTCTCCAGACTCCAACGTCAGAGCTAGGCAATATAATAACAATTTTAATTTTTTGTCTGCAAATATAAATCATATAAATTTAGAGGAGTCAATACCTTTGAATTCGGAAGTTTCCCTCTCATCATAGCTGGCATAGTCGAGAAAATTGCACAGTTTAAAGGGATCTGGCTGTTCGAATGAATTTATTTCAAGCCCCATTTCCAAATGATCTCCGAATTCGTCAACATTTAAACAGTGATTGCTGTCCTTCGAAGAGACTATCGAAATGTAGTCACTGTAAAGCACTGGCTCTCCCAGCTTTTTCGCATTATTGATCGAAAGAATTCGGAAATTGGACCATTCGTTGTCAATTTCTTCAAGCGACATCTGATTTTATAAAAAGAAATTGTTTTAATATTTGAGGAATAAATTTTCATTGTTTACCTCTCTTGCACAATTCGCCTTAGCCAAGATGTTGTGATTAAGAGTTAAAATGCACTTTGAATAAATGTGCTTGAGCTAGATTTCTTGGCCGTAAATGACATTGATTCCCTTAATTCTTTTGTAGTTTCTTTCGTTTTCTTCCTTCTCATTGAACAGTTTACCTTCCAGGTCCTTCAACGTTTCATTTTACTAAATGTCTGCGTAATCGTGCACGTATTTGTAGTCTTTCAGCTGGTTGCTGTAGTTATATTTCTTGGCGTTTACTACTTGAAACAAACACTTTCTGAAAACCAATTTCGCATTATTTCCTAAATAGTTCTTTCCTGTTTCCGCCGCATTGGTTGAAAACAAAATTTCAGTCAAATTGCTTTCCGTATTTAGTTCTTAAGGAATCAATTCCAACTTGTTTGAGGCAATACCGTCACCTAAATTAAGAGAAATTGAATAAACAAACATCTCTCAATAAATTTAATTTAATTTTCTTACCACAAATAATTCCCTTTTTTCGTGAATGTACATAATATTTAAGATAAATCAGGTCTCCAAATTTCAAATTTACCGGTTTCTTCTCATCATCTTTTGGTCTAAAACATATAAATAATAAATATGATATTATTAATTTTCAACTGTAGAAATTACTCAGGTTCATATTTAGTCGTTTTTAAGAAACTCTTTTCTTCTTCTTATTCTTCTTCAGCTTCTTAACTTTCTCTTCCTTCTTTTTGATATTCTAGTTATTTTTATATATATAATATACTATTTTTTAATTATTTTAAATTTTTATAAAATAGAGAAAGTTACAGTCGGATATATTTAAGTTATTTTTTTTATATTTGAATTTATTTTTACATTATGACTTCTATTTCGACATTCGACTCCTGCTAGTGGAGTCGCCCTAACTCTATTGTACGAGTGCTTGGGCCCTTTTGCTATATTATTACTAATTCTAAGTAAATCTTTTTTCTGTACTTTTTAGTCTTTTTATTGGGCGATTTTATTGGGAATATTAATCTTGTTCCTCAAATCCTTCTTCATATTTATAATCCGCGTCTTCTTCCTATTATTCTTATTCTAGAATTTCATCTCCCCCTTCATCTCCTTACATCTATTAATATTGCTTTGATTTTTTCGCTGACTTTGACCTGCTTTGCGATCTGGAAGACCAGTCCACATCATCTTGATATTGATTTACTTCATCTTCTTCCAATATTATTCCCTCATCAGCCCCTATTGAGGGAATTTGCTAACTTTGAATTTGGGGCATTCGTGTGTCTTTTTTTAAGTGGGAGTTTTTCCACATCCTGAAAAATAAACTCCTTTTCAAAAATTCAACTTTTTTGGAAAAGAAATCTGCGTTATCTGACGAGTAATTGAACATATTATTTAAATATTAAATTTCGTTTCAAACAAGTAAAATTTTTTTTTAAAGATTTGCTTTTTTAAATGAATGTTTTTCTAAATTTTAAGACTTTTGCTCTGTTGTTTTTTCTAATTTTATAGTATACTAAACCTTTTTCTGTATATACAGATGCTTTATATATTTTTTTTTATATTATTTTTAGTTTCTTTAAAAGATAATTGTTATTTTTTAAAGTGTTATTAATATTATAATAAGAAAAATCAAACTTATTTTTATGTGTTTTTGAAATTAACTCATTCCCAATCATTATATTTTAATAGGTATTGATACTAACTTGTTGTTTAATAATAAATCTATTTCTTATCTATAGATAAATGGAAAGTTTATTAAAAATGTAACTCAAAATATAAATATTTTTTTTATATAATTTAAAACCAAAAGTATTAAAAAATAATTAAGAATTGTAAATATCATTATTTTTTAACAATATATATACCCCTATATATTAATTATAATATAGATATATAAATATAATTTTTATTATAGTAAATTATTATTTTATTTATATTTTATCAATCAAATAATTGTAAAATCATGATAAAGTAAAATTACTTCATTAAACATCAGTTTGCCAAGTTATTTAACTTTATAGCACTAATAGTTTCCTAATTCTTCAGATAAAATAATTATTATTTAAAGATTCTAATTAATTTAATTTATTAAAGTATTTCTTATTTATATCATATTTACAGTTATATTTTTAATATTTAATAAGAAAGGCTTTATAATTATAAACAATAAATTCCTAAATTAGGTATTTATTTATTTAATGATATTAAATCACTGCTATTTTGAGAAGATACTGGATCTGTATATATCATAAATGACTCTTTTGTATTTGATTCTTATAAACTAATTTTTGAAATAACTATAATTTTTTATGGCAGTTTTAGAAATAATAACTGACCAATACTGTCCATACAACTTTTCTATATTTGTTCTAATCATAACCCCTCTATCCTTCCATTGTTCGGGTTTCGAAAACTTATTCGTAGCTTCCACAACCATGTCTTTTATGTAGTTTTCTATTTCCTTTTCCATAAGTTTGTCTTTTTGTATCACTTATAAATCTTCTACTTATAGGGCATCAAACATGTGGCAAGATCTAAAAATATCATACTGCAATCCTCTGAACTGAATCTTCATATGTTCCTTATCAAAATAGTTGAAGAAAGCAGATCCTCGGTGACAAATTATAACGGTCCAATAGACTCCATATTCTTCTTCGAATTTTTTTTTCAGTATATTAGCTCTACAGTTTAGATATATTATCAATATTTTAATAAAAAAAATAAATTTTTTTTTTATACCTTAAATTTGTGAATTTTCCACTCGTTTATTCATAACTCTCCTATAAAAATTATTTGCACTTTTTGACCATTTCATCAGTAATATTTTCAGCTTTCGTAATGATTTTGAAGCCCTCCACTGAAGTGTCTTCAGTTTGGAATTCGAGGTTTTTATACAATTCATAAACGAAATTCTGGTATTCGATTCGCAGTCTTATATGCTTATGAGTGCAGTTGTATTTGAGGGATGTTTCCTTGTCCAAAATTGCCACGATCCAATATTTCCCGAACTTGTCGTCCAGCTTTTCTTGCAAAATCTTTGATCTCTCTTCTTTGTTCTTAGTCAGCTGGCAACTTTCGTATATCATATCCTTTAGACACATTTCGATATTGTCATCAATTTGACTGGATTTCATTAGCATTTTCATGTCTTCGGAAGATATATCGTCGGAGTCAATCTATTATTAGGTTTTTCAATTTAATTTTTGAATTTAGAAATTTACTTAATTATGCATTTTACTCTTAACCTGTAAATTTCGTAGGCTAAATCCTCCGTTTCCACCAATATATATTCATACTTTTTTACAAAGCAGGAAGGATATTCTGGGTTGACAACAGTAACGCCCCACGATGCTCCGTATTCCAACTAAAGATCTTAGACCAGCTTTTGAATTCTCAAATTAATATTAGAGTAGGAATTGATGGCTCGGTCTAATAAATAGAGAATCTAGTCTCTTTTAAAGTCTTCTACATTTTCCATTTTTGGAATGGTCATCATGTTTTCCATTGCCATACCTCCGACACCTCCGCCTATGGTGGGAGCTATTTTAAAATTTGCAAAAAAAAATGTGGGGGTGTATTTTAAATATATATAATCATTTTATTTAATTTTAAATACTTTTAGCACTGCCCTGCCTTTTAATACTTTCCTTTTGCAATTCCTATTATAATTCTTACGTAAGAATTTGTGTATCATTCGTATCCATTCGGTTTATGGGAGTGATATTTTAAGCATTGTTGGTAATTAGAATGGGCTCGAAATCATTCAAAGTGATATAGTTGTTATTTCTCGACTTTTTTTTATTGCTATTAGCACCATCCTTGTTTTATTGCTACTGCATAGTTTGCTAATTTTTTTAATTAAATCCACTGGGTTTTCCCCCATTACTTCCTGATGTTGTATTCATTTAGGAATGACCGATGCTAGATTTCATTATATTGGTTCTGCTGCTTACTGCACTTTTCGGATATCCAGTTTTTTCCTCTTCATCTTCTTTATCCCCTTCATCATCGCTCTGAGTCGTTCTATTGTGCATGTTCAGGGGCAATATATTATTATAGTTTCCCTTACTAGTTTTTTTTTATTAAAAATACATAAGAATATTAATTATAAATTCTTATTTATTATAGGTTTTCTATATTTTAAATTGTCAACTTCTAATTTCTAAATATAAACTTAAAAAATATTGCATGATTTTTAATTAAAATTTATTTATAAAATTAAAAATATTAATTTAATTTTCATTATTTTTGAATTTTTAAATCTTATTTTTAGACTCACTTATTTATTATTCGAATTTCTTTATTATTTACCCAATTCCGTTTTTTGGTGGGATATTTAGAAGTTTTCTTTCTCCATGTAAATATTCTGCCTAAAGAGTGTCAACTTCTTCAACTCCTTCGGCAATAACTGACTGCTGCAATTCAAGGTCTTCAGTAGTATTTTAGCGTTCCATTTTAATTTTTGGAATATTTTTACTTTTTAAATTTGAATTAAAATAGTTGATGCTGTTGTTGCTACTTTATTATTTATTTTATGCTTAGGTTCTTATTTTTTTTTCTTTTTCTAAAAATTATTTAATATAAAGAATTATTCTTTAATTTTATTTTATTCAGCCTTTCATATACAAATTTCTTTCGTACTGCAAAGTCTTATGGTCATTTTTAATTAGTAAATTATTAAATAAATCAGCAAAAATAAATTAAAAGGGGAAGAAAATACCATCAATTCATTTGTTTACTAAATAAATTTATTTAGATTACTATTTTTGAAAAATTATCATAAGAGTACATATTTTTTTTAAATAATGAGATAAAATAAATTTTTTATTATTGCTAATTTTTAAATATATGACTAACGTTACGTATATTATAAAAGCAATAGAAATTTTAATAACAAATATTTCTATACTATATGAAAGTATGCTTAGAACCTGATAATTACCTTGATAGTTAAAGGAATACTTATATAATTAATTACACTTCAACATATAAATTAATTAAAAACAAGTAATAACATATTTATCAAGCAGATTTTATCACTTTTTTGATATAAAATATTGAAATATCTACATTCATATTTTTATTACAACTTAATTTCTTTATGACTTAGTAATAAATAAATGTATTACATATTCAATAAATAAAAATCTAAATTAAATAAGTTGAGTACATATTCCAAGATAACAAAAATACTGTTATTATATTTTAGAAATAAAATTTCAACCATATACAAATATTTATATTACACTTCATATGAAATTTTTTCTAGCTTTTATTGATAAATGATCATTAATTAAATAACTAGTATAATATAAATACATCACTTAGTATATAAATAAAAACCATTTATAAATATACTATAATTTTATATTATACAATTGAAAATTATTTATAATAAGAACTTAAAAAAGCTATTTTTAATATATAAAATAATTGTCATCAATAATTAATTTTTATTTAATTTCATACTCAAATTAAATTATTTTAATTAATATTTTATAAAATTATAGTTTATTTATTTATTATAGTACAAATAATGATAATTAAAATTAATATGATATATAAGTTTTAGTTTAAATTTTTTTCTTGTTTATAGATTAAATAGCGTGTTTACCCTAATCCTTTATTGTATATATTTGAAATCATTTAATTAAGAATTGACTAAAGATCGATTTTAATCAATATTTATAAAAAAATACAGACTGTTTAATTCGAAATAGTTAATAAAATCTAATAAATCAAAAATCAAAAAATAATAAAAAGAAAATAAAATAAAGCATAACTAATATTAAGATTAATAGAATACTATCATATAATTCTAAATTGTTAAAAGTCTAATGGTAAAAAGAGATTTTGAAAAGTTAAGTGGGGACAATGAAGATATTGTTTATATGTCTCATCATTCGCATGCATCTTAAGAAAGTGAATCTAATATTGAAATCCCTTTTGAGGAACTGAGTGGAGATGAAAATGATGAAAAGGGAATAGCAAATTCCCTTATACACTCATCTTATTTTGTGCAATAAGGCAAAAAGACTAATATTTTCTTTGGGAGCATTACAGTAATAATTATAATAATAGTGATAATGAAAAATGAGCAAAGTTTATTGTTTTTTTTTTGGAAAAATAAAAAATAAATTCTAACATGACATTTAAAACTAAAATACAAAAATTCATTTAAAGATATATTTATCTAGTCAAAAATTTAATTCGAAACTTTGAGATTTCATTCATTTTTAAATAATATTGCTTTATTTTATATTTCATTTAATAAAAGGTTATGAAAACTGTTGTAGGTAGTGGAGTTCTTGGACTACCAAATATTATGAAGAATTTTGGAATTATTTTAGGATCATTGCTTTTTATTATTGTATTTTTATTGAATTAATATTCCGTTTCCTTACTTTTAAAGTCTAAAAATCTGAGTAGAAGATCAAATTTCTGCACTATTGGTAAACTAGTTTGATTGATTATACATTTTATTTTTAATTTAAATTTTGATTTCTTTATTTTCAAGACCCAATTATTGTACCAGAATTAGTACTTATTCTGAATAATTTTAAATATCAATATTAATAAATATTTAGAATTTTTCTAAATATACTAATAATTCATTAATAATCAATTATTTTATTTCTCAAATATCCCATATTATTAAATATCTAAAGAGTCCCATACTTCTAACTTTTTGTAAAATTAAACCATTTAATTTTTAGGTGCTTCTTCCATTGGTAAATATGCGAAATATATCGTAAATATTATAGTAATTACGAATAATGTTGGAGTATGCATGATTGAAATGGTTATTTTTGGAACCACAGCAAGTGCACTAGTACACTTTTATATTATAAAAATCATATATATTGAAATTAATTTTTTTATCATAAATAAAGTTAGATGTAATCAAAAAGGGAGTATCTGAAAATTGGTATGCATCCTTCAGATTTTTGACTTTTTGCAGTGCAATATTAATATCCCCTCTTGTTTTCGTTAAATCAATAGAAAAGTTAAAGCATGTCGCTCTATTTGCCATTCTTTCTATATGCTTGTTTGCCATTTCTACAATAGTTACTTTCTTTGATGAATATGCCGCAGGAGGAAATCATTTGCATTCCGGAATATATTTTGGGCCTCCTAAAGATTTTAAATTTACTAGAGCAATGGGAGATTTCCCTGCTTTATTATTAGCTTTTGGGTATTTATTGCTTTAAAAACTAAAATTTTAACTTCCAATATATGAAATTATATTTTTAATTTTTTTATTAGTTATTAATTCAACCTTTTCCCAATCTATAAAAGTCTTAGAAACCCAAGTGATAAGAAGGGAAAAGTTGTATCCTTTGTCGGATTGGGGGCTTCTTTGTTCCTTTATTTAATGGTAGCTATTGGGGGTTACCTAGCCTATGGAGATACCGTTAAGGTCAACTATTTGGAGTCCCTCTAAAGAGAACATATAGGAACTTTTCTTTACGTTCTCTTAAACGTAAGTTTCGTAATTTCCACCACCTTTTCTTTTCCCATCATCTTTTTTGGTGCTAGAAACAACTTTTTTTCCATTTTATCTGACTGCATGCAGCATTACGAATAAAAAAAATTGTAAAAAATTGCAGAAACTGACACCTCAAATGCTCAATTGATGCTATCGAAAAAATCTATCAAAATTGATACTTCTATAACTGGTATCAAGTTTTATGTAATTACCACTATTATGTACATAACTGTAGTTGCAGTCGCGATTGCTGTAGGAGATATTGGCCCTATTTTTAATGTGGTAGGATCCATTGACTCTACTGCTATTTCATATCTACTACCTGCTCTTTTTTATATATCGTTGACAAGAAAAAAAAATATGAAAAATTTGAATTATTTTTTTTCTATAGTTTTATTCATTTGTATTACAATAATAGCCTGTATCTGTCTCGTTTGCAACTTTCTTTGACTGAAAAAACTAGCTATGATTATATATATACTTAAAATAATTTATTTATAATAATTAACAAATATTTTTTAAATAATTTATTAATTAAGTAGTATTTTTATGATTATATAAATATACTATATATTTTAGTTTAAGTTTTTTTATTTTAAACTATATTCTTATTCTTATAGGTTGTCCTCATTATACTTTAGAACTATTAAATATGATTTTTTATATCTAAAAAAGTATTTATTAGCAAAACTTAATGTGGAATAAAAAAAGGAATTTATAATCATAGTAAAAAAAATTATTTTAATACCTTTCAATAGAATGATTGATTAAGAATTTATTCATAAAATATATAATAGAACAAGCACAATCTCTTAGATTATAAATGCACAATATTAATTAAATACAAGAAAAAAATTGGTATTTTACTACTCATAATTAAAAATATAAAAAAATATAGATAGAAAAAACTGATTTTGTTGAATGAGACAAAAAAGGAATACTAATGAATGTCTTGATATATCGGGAAGCATGGAAGACTTTTACTAATTTAAAAGTCCACTGCAACTAGTTAAAATTTTGTTTGATAAAATGAAGTCGAGGAAGTTTTTTTATACTAAAAAGCAACTAAAAATTAAAAAATTTGCTCAGAGTATTAGAAATATGAAATTATTATCTGAAATTTCGAAGCACAAATAGCAGGCTACTCAAAAATAAATAGAAGATTCTAAAAATTTTTCTGTCTAGCAAGTATCATTTTATTGAATTTTTTTATTTTATATTTTTTATTTTTGTGAAAAGAATAATTCTACTTTTATTCCTCTTTTTTCATTTCATCATCCAAAACCATTACCTTTCTAATATATTTTTATCATACTAAATAGTTGAATGATAGATACTCAAATATGCGCAACATAAATGCGGAGGCAAGCAAAATTCTTAGACAGAAGATTAAAGTTAGTCCCTTTAAAGATGAGGAAAGGTTGCTAGCGTGGCCGTTGGCAACGAAATCTGCATTTCAATCATAACAAAATAAAGAAAGTTATTATCAATAGTTAAATAAGAATGACTAATTCCCAGATTTTTATAAAAACCTCATAATACAGGTAATATAATTAACTGCGTAAGTATTTTTTTTATTATAAATGATTTGCTTAATATAAAAATTATATCGCAGGACGTTAGGAGAACTTAAGAAATAAAATTTGATAAAAAGAATTAATAAATATTAACTAGAATCTTGTACAATTTTTCTAAACGAAATTATATAATAGGATACTGTTAAGGTCTTAATTACATAGCATCTAAAATATTGTTAGTCGGATTTTCAGAAGAAGTAATTATTATAAAATATTTTATTTGTATTTTTATATAGTAAATGGTGTGTTATATAATTTTAAATAAAGCAAGCGTTTTGGATGCTTACTGAATTAATTGAATCTATAATGCCTATAGATTATTATCCTAATATGATGTTAGGGGTAGTTTGCGATCAGAAAATATTTAATAATTTACTGCAAATACACAATCCAGTCGTATTTAAAGTTTTCGAATAGAATGAAATTTCGACTGGATTATTTTTAACCTAATGGTTAGTATGTTTATATGCTTAAACTCTGCCTGATGATGTACTTTTAATTTATATTTATATTTCTAATATTTTATAAATAAGACATATTCTTTTTAATAATATAAATAAAAATAAAAAAGATACTAAAGGTTGCATGGGATCATTTATTTTTAAAAGGATCTGTAACAATTTTTAAAATTGGGTTAATTATTTTAGATTTGGCATAAGAAGAGATTTAAAAAGCAACAGGATGTATGAAAAAAAAAATAAATAAATTGTTTTTTTATTTAATTTTTTATCAATATTATTTTTCTTAATTTTAGTTGAAATTTTACAAATAATTGAAAAAACTTTGAAAGGAATCACGGATTTAAATATGTTTAATAAAAGACTGAATGAAATATATATATCAAAGAAGGGAATCTAATTATTGAGAGAAATTTATAGATAAACTCACATGAATGAGTTATAAAAAGTAAAAAATGAAGACTACACTCACTTGATAGATCTGACTCAAATATATTGCCATACTTCGTGGCCCATATGTTCTCATATATTGGCATTGCAAAGAGTTAACTAAAAATGCGAATAACACCATTTTATAATGAAAACATAAAAAGATCTAACTTTTCAAAATAACCATTTTTAATTATCCAATAACATATAGCAAGCAGATCCCATTAGGAAAAAAGTAGTATCAGAATACAATGCAATTTCTAAACCAGAGGAAAAAATAACATATTAAATTGAATAAAAAGGTGATCAACAAAATAAAAGAAATTAAAACCAAGAAGAATCTTAAAATAAACCAGAAAATAATAATAATAATAATGAGGATGCTGATGCAGAAGCAAATAATTAATCAGATTAATTTAAATAAGGAAAAAGTAAATTATTATTGCTTAATTGCGCTTATGACTACAATGGTAGTAATAATAACAACACTAAGTATAATGGCTTATTTCTACCAAACAAAAGTAGTGATATAATGGTTGTGAGGACAGACCATATTTGCTAGTATGTTGAATATTCTCCTAAAAAATCTGGCAAAAACACACCAATTTCGGGCAAGAATACACCAGGCAAGAATACACCGGCCAGGAGGAAAAATATGACAAATTCCACAAAAAATATTATTCTCACATATGAAGAAATAAAGGAAGAATCAAGTCACTCCGGAGATGACGATTTAGAAGACATGTGTAAAAAACGAAATAAGCATGGAGATAATCAATAAATTGATTAAGAAGATAAAGAAGATGATGATGAAGATTAAGAATAAGAAGGTGATGACAATGATATTGAAGACTAAGAAGAAGGTGAAGAGCAGTGCTTTTATTTCGAAGCAGAAGCAGGTTCGCTTGAGGTTGATAACATGATATAGAAGTTATTATCAAAGAATAAGAATCGTATTAACACATTTTTCTAGCAATATGAATAATCTAGTAGTGGAAGTAAAGCTTCTAATAATCAAAATAATGGTAAAAATTAAAGGTTTGCTTTTTCGAACGATTGTCAGATTGGCTCTAAAAAAAATAATAATAAATATAATTACATGAATGCAGATTAATAAGAGCAATTACTGGAGTATTCGTATGATTCAAAACTAGGGAAAAATTTAAAAAATAGCAGTGTCTCTAGTTTAGGTGGTGATGATTAATAGGAGGAAAGTAATTAAGCCAAACAAAATATTGAGGAACTTTTTCCTGTAAAATTTCTTAGGAGTCTTTCGGTGTAGGTGTCGCATAGAAATTTCGCTAAATTACTTAATATGGACATTAATTAAGATAAAATAATTTCCACTTAAGATATAGATGCTTATCTATGATTTAAATCGTAAATAATAGCTATTTACTTTTAGTTGTTATTTATAACTTTTTTAAAATAATATATATTATTATTATATACCTTAATATAGAATTAAAAATTCATATTAATTATTTAATATAAATTTTAATTATTTATGTTTATAAAGTACATTAGTAAATTTATTTATATGAAATACATTATTAATTACAATGAGGAGTTATATTTTTCCATGGTGACTAGCACAAAATTCATAATTTGAATTATAAAATATATAGTATGGTTTATATTTTAAATAATGGCAATAGGATCAATAATTTTATTATTAAATTATACTTACGGCTCTTATTGATTGATTATTTTTTAACTATATATATTCCTGCACTAATAACAAACTGCAATATCTACTACAATATTATTAATACAATTTATATTAAGTATATTTTGCTATTTATTATTAATATAGTACAACTAAAAAAAATGAAATCTTTATTAAAATTCAAAACTAAATTTTGCTTTTCGAGCTCACCTTCATAGAATATTAATTATTTGAGAATTATGGATAAGTTAAGTTCTGAGCAAAAAGCTAGTAGTTTTGAAAAATCTGAATATGTTAGAGAAGATCATTTAAAACATTTGGGAAATAAAAAAAGTTTGAACAATTTAGCAGATTTAGACAGCGTTATGGGGCCCTCAAGTAGAAAAACATATTTTAAATCTTACACCAAACAATAGTCCAGTACTGTAACTGTGAAAAACCTTGTAAAATAGAAGGGATTGGGAATAATGCCAGATGGAAAGTGGACTGTAGAAGATTTCGAAGATAAATTGTCTAAAAATGTTCCCGAGTTGTTCGAACTTTACGAAAATTTCACAAGAAATCAATTAGAATACACCATCTTTTAAAATAAATAGCAATTAGTCGATTTACTTTCGGAAAGATTCTAATAAACTAACAAAGATGCAACTAAGGAATTCAATTTGGAAGAAGAGTTAAATCAAATGTTCTAGGTCAAGGAAAGAGATTTCGAAAAATATTATCTTAAGGAAAAGAGAAACAAATGAGTCAAACATTTAGCCATGCTTAAATTAGAAAAAGTATAATGATTAATATAATCATTATTATTTAATTTTATCGACATATATTATAAAAAAATTTTGCATTTTAAGAATATTTAAATTACTTCTTTATAGTAATAATAGTAATTGCAATAATAATTATTATCATCGATATTATCAATTTAATAATGAAAACTAAATTGTTTAAAAAGTAATAATAATTTTATGTTTTTTAAATGAAAAATCTTAAGAATTCTTGTAATGATAAAAAAATATATTTTATAAAAAAAATAAAAATCAATTTCCTTTGTAATAGATATTAACATATAATATTTAAGTTTTCAAATAATATACAAAATTGATAATTTTATATAATAATTAATCAAAATTTTTAATATTTTATAAAATATAAATTTTAAAAAGGTAATAAGTTTTAAAATAAGAAACACTATCCTAATTAACTTGAAAAAAGCAAAAGAATAACTTATTCAAGTTTTAAAAAATTGAATGAAATAACTAAAATTTTCGTCTTCAATTTAGTTTAGCAAATAAATTAAAATCAATCATCACATAGATTTTGATCAGAATAGTGAGGACTATTCTAAAACAAATTCTTTTAGCAATTTAATATTTATTCCTCCTGAGCCTTGGAGTCTTACTCTTCTTTATTTAATTTTTTTTCAATAAACTCAGCGAATTCAGCTCCCATTCCACTATTGGTTCGTTTATTGGGCTTCTATCTAACTTTTAGCAAATTTTCTAAATTTTATTATGTTTGTTTTGTAGCTAACTCAAATGTTTTCTAAGGTCCAGGAGTGATGGAAGTCTTAGTTATGAGTAAACTCTAGTTGCTCGTATTATTAAGAACTTGAGAACTTGAAGAAGAGGTTGTATGGTGTATTTTCTCATTAAATAATTGCAGTTTTTGACTGATGGAATTGGTGTAGTTATTATTCTAACTTCCATATCTAGAAGTGTTACTTCCATTATTTCTATTGCTTTTTTTCAAATTTGCTTTCAAATTACAAGAATTAGTTTCTTTTTTGGTCATATTAACTGGGTTTTTCATATTTTCTTTATTGGCATTTTCTTCATCTTCATCCTCCTCGTAATTTTCTTATTATTCGTCTTCTTGAACATCAGCCAAAGCATCATTTTTGAAATTTAATTTTTCTTTGTTATCTTCGTTTTTCTCACTTACTTCTTCTGTTTTGCAGTCACTCATTTTATTTTATTTATTAGTTATAGGTTTTAGAACTTAGTTTTCATTTTTGTTGTTGTTATTGTTTATTTCAAAGTTATCTTCACCTTCCACATTATTGTGAGATAAGTCTTCGAATAGTCTTCTGTTGAATTACTAGTGGCTGCCATTATTATCTGCGCTATCTTTTTAAATCACTGAGTTATTAGCAGTTTCCTCTTCGTTTTCGTCCCTTTCTTCGAAGTCCAAAATGTTCATATCCTCGCATTTAATGCTGCTTTGAATGTGTCGTTCTTTTATTTCAATGACATTTTATTGAGACTATAGTTGGTTGGAATACAGCGATAAGCCCTTCTTTTCCTCTTACTTATCCAATTATTATTTGTTTCCCTAAAAGATATCTTTATTGTCGAAACTTACAAATACAGATCCTTACTACTACTAAGAAGAGGAAGACAGCAATCGCTTCTTTGCCTATTGCTAATATCCGTATTGCTGTTAAAGTACATTGGTATCATGGTCTCCGAAAATACCTTAAACCAGCTCCTCTTGAGTCGGCAGACGAATTTATTCAAACTAAGGAAGAGTGTTATAATCAGAGTGTTGTGGTGGTGGTAGTTGCGACTATTAATTTTGTAATGTCAAAAATTTGTCGGTAGCCTTTCCTTACGTATTATCAAAGGGATTTGCACTGTGATTACTGTGGGTAGATCCATTCTAAGGCTTGATGTTGGAAATGGTGAAAGAATTGTCATTGCAATTTGAAGGTTTAAAGACACTGTTATTATTGGTGTAGGACTGGCCCTCTGTGAAATTCATGGTGTTTTTTGATTTTTTTACGACATTTGTATTCATTTCACTGAATTCCATTTTGCTTATAATGTCTTTCAAGTCGATTTAATCATTTACTTTTTAGACCTTAAAGCATTCTGTCGATAGCTCATCAAAGAAAAGGCTTATTTGGTTTACTTTATCTTCATAGGATTGCATAATTTGTCTGAAAGGCTCAATTTCAATTGTAGAAATTATGAGATTCTGGTTGGCTCTTATATCTTTGTTTATTTCATTGAAATCATTAATAAATTCTTTGGATTTCACCTATTTTTCATCATATAATGCATTTATCTTTTGGCTGTTTACTGTGAGTTTTTTTTACAATTTGTTGTATTAATTAAACAGTTGCTTTTACGCCTCTTTAAATACGGAATCTAGTTTTATTTATTGTTTTTAGTAGTATTTAGCCACCTCATCCTTCTTCCAATCCATGCGCGAAACAGTGTCTTACCATAACGGAACCTTTTACTCTAAGAAATACAAAAATTTTTGCAAAATGACTTCTTTTTGCTCTTCTTCAGTTTGAGTAATTTCATGAAGTTCATTTCCCTGAGCTGCAGCTTTAACAGCACATTTAGAACAGATATTTTCCTTGACATTATTAGCTTTAATTATGTAATATTTGGCCTAAGAAAAATTTTAAATATTTAAAACCAGACATTTTAAAAACAAATGATTTTTTTGATTTTACTTTTTTATTAGGATGGTTGTGACACTATTCCAATATTAAATCAGAACAATCGCTTTCCCTTAAATTTAACTCAGGTTGCACCCTCCTTGCATTTTTATGTTCATTATTAGGAACTGGAGTGTGAACCATGGTAGAATGAGTGGAGGACTACATTCGATTGTGTTACGCTTATTCGTGAGGAATACTATTATCTTATAATCCATATGCATTCATAGCAGATTATTGTTATTATAACTGTTATGACTATTGTGCTTATGAAACATTGCTTGCACTATTAGAATTTATGAGATTTTTATTTTATTATGAATTTTTGTTATTATTACTATTGCTAGTTTGAGAAAAATAGTTACTATTAGTTTCTATTTATCCTACACTAGTATGGCGACCTAATTTTTCTTCCCCTTTTTAATTATTTTCAGCTTACTACAAACACTATGATTGTTGCAATTTTTCTTATTCTTATTTTTATTCAGAAGTTTCTTATTTTTAAAAATTAATTTTTACAGTACTTTCACTCTTTTCTAACCCCTTATACTAAAATTGCTGTTGCGGTTGGATGGATCTGTATTCCCTTTAAGTGAGCATTTCATTACTGTAGGTTTAAGATTACTAAGTATTGAAATCAATAGCACCGGACGCAGATTTGGCAGATTCCCTTCCTTTAATTCTGCTCAACTGAGCAGGCATGGTATGCACCGACATATTTTGCTAGTGGTGGTTTTAATGTTAATTTGACTACTACACATGACTCTGGTCTTGAATTTGCGACTATTAAAGCACGGAACTGTTATGTAAATTGCTGGTGGTATTGAGTTGCTCGTGCACGTTTGAAAATTTAATTTCTTGATTATAGGGTAAAGAATTCGATGCTATGATTCGTTTGAGTTTGCCGCAAGTCGTAGCTGTTGAGGACTGCTACTGTCCACTGGTGTAGCCATTTTTGGAGTTATTATTATTGGTAGTGCTTTTATTATTGCTGCTAGTTTCCATGCAGTGATTAAAATAGGTGTTCGTGTTTTTCGGAGATACGCCAGAGTAAAAAGAGAGTGAGGGCTAATGACTAGATTTCAAAGAGTATTGAGTGGCTGCAACCATGCTCTGATTTTTCTAATGCTTGCCCTAGTTTTATTCTTGAAATTTTTGTTGTGCTTCCGAAGCATGGGAATACTATTTCAAAAAGCTTGACTTTTCCTACTGCAGCGGAGTGGCGATTTAGTTGTTTAATCTAATGGAGGGGGAACGAGAGGTGTATGACTATTACTATTACACTTGATTTTGTTATTATTGTTGCTATTTCGTTGATTGGATTATTTTTTAGCTGATAGACGAAGAGCCGTTGCTTTTGGTGGATAAAATATTATTTGAATTGCCACAGTTTGCAATATTTAAATTAATCCCACTTCCGCTAATTGCTCTTGAAGAGTAGGGCTGACTTTAATTTGAAGCTTGTGGCTATTACTATTACGTTAAGGAGTTTAAACCTGAATTTTGGTGAGTATTTGCGCTTGATAATCCTGATTTTTAATTCTAATATGAAGAAGGAAGAGTGTTTGCTAACGAAATTTAACCCATTGAAGAGTTTTCAGGTTTTCTTTTACTCAAATTTTTTAAATATGTATCAGGTAAAATGGTATGCGAATTATAATTTGAACTTGAAATATTGCTGCCCATTTCTTAACATGATAAAGGATTCGTGTAAAAAGTTTGTGTACGTAATTTAGAGTACTTATTTATGTTGTTGGCTTGTTAGGGCTATAAACTCATTTTAAATTTAATGTTTTTTTCTTTATTTTATTTTTATTTTTCACTCTATAATTTACTTTAAACCTACTTTTTTTTTTTAAAAGTGATTTTGTTTTTTCCTTTATTTTTAATTTTTGGTTGCTTTATATGTATTGAAGGGTTTGAATTCAATTATTATAAATATAATCACCATTTAATATGTATACTCTTAAAGGATCATTCATATTTAAACCGTTAATATAAAAATGAATTGCACAAATATTTTTTACCCCTTACATTGCGATACATTTCTCCGACTATATAATACAAATTCAAATACAAATTATACGCGTGAAATATTATTTATTATATTTTACTAAAAAAGTGTGATATTTTGATTATTTTAATAATTTTTCCATTATTTTATTTTTTATTATTCTTACCATTGCTTGAATAAATATAAAAGCAAAGATTTGAAAATTAATCTTATATCTTAATAGAATTTTTAAGAATTCCAAAATATATATTGTAATTCTATTTTCCTTTTATTTTTGAATTTGTAGATCTAATGAATATGTTTTATTTCCAAAATATATACATACAATTTTACGAATATATCAATATAAATTAAACACTATTATATTATCTATATATATCTACATAAGTTATCAAAATATAAAAAAATAATTTAAATAAGTTTTAATTAAGCTTGTTTTTTATTAACTTTCATACATATACTTAATTAAATCTAGGCTTAAGATGAGGACATCCTCCTTGAAGTAACTTTTTATGATCTGTTATAAGATCTTTATTTTATCTGAAAAGTTAAATAATATGTACAATAGTAGGTAAATAATGAATAATGATATAAAAATTAATTATTTACGTAATATTAAGATTAAGTTTTTCCAACTTCTTTAAATTCGCTAAAGCATCAGCTAGAGATTATATGCTATCTTGAGAAATTTCATTATTCATAAAATTCAAATTTAATAATTTTAAAGTAGACAACTTCTCTAAATTGGATGAAAAGTTTATTAATCCCTTATCTTTTATTTTGTTTTACCTGCAAAAGTGTGAATTATAATAATACAATACATTATTTATAGAAAATGACTAAAAAACCAAATCAATGAATAATATATATTTATATTTATTTACCAGAAATTTATGTTTAATTATTAAATATCTTTCATATTTGTTAATGTTTCTCCAATACATAAAGCACTCATAGGTCCTATTTCATTCCAACTATCATTTTTAAAAATTTAGTAAATATACAAAAATTTGTATTGATATTATGGATTTTTACCTCAACTTTAAATTTAAATTTTGTATTTTTTTCATTTATCTTAATCCTTTACACAAACCTGCTATTCCATCTTTACCGAAATCATTATCGCTAGTATTAATTTAATTTTTTTTAATTAAATCTTCCTAATTTATTATATTTTAATATAATATTTTTTAATATTACTCTACTAAAAGATTAAAGTTTCTAACATTTATAAAAGAAGATAGTTATTAGCCTAATGCATTTCCACCTTCTCCTTACAAATTGTTTTAACTATTTATATATTAAAATATTATTGCTCTATGATCTTAAATAGAATTAAATTATAATTAATTAAATGGAAGTACCTTATATCTATATCCAAAGTAATAACATTTTAAAAGAATTTCATTTAGGGAACCATTAGAAGAAGAACATCTTAAAATGTTTATTTACCAGACAATTTCCTTTCCAATTTATGTAAAAATACTATATTTAACTTTTAAATTTGATTGCACTATTATGGATTTTTGCAATTTATAAAATTTTCTAATGAATTTTTAACTTTTTTAGGATTTCCTTCCTTAATGGAATACTATTTTTCTAACATTATTTGAAAAGTATTATTTGTTTAATTATTTTGCAATACTTATGTTGCTTTTCTAAATAATAGATATTGTTATCTTTACAATTACTTATAAAACAATTCTTCTTCTTATTATTATTGCTAGCCAGAATTTTTTAAATTCATTGACATATAGTATCCTTATTTTATTTAATTCTTTTTTAATTATTATTTTAATTAATGCCTAATATTGTTGTTTAGTTTTAATAAAAATTATTGGTGATTTATTTTCGCTCAATAATTTGTATATATATCTATTAATAATAATTTCGTTATTGACTTAAAAAAAAAATAAATACAAAAATATTAAAATAATTATATTACAAGAGAAAAATAAAAAAATAGACTTATGAGCAAATCTCGAAGATAACCAAGGTACAATTTCAATTTACACATATAAAATATAATATATATTTTACTTAATTTTATTTAATTAAATTTAGAATTTAAATATTGGGTCGATAGTAAAATAAATCTACACTTAATTACTAAACTCTAACTTTAGTAATTATTATAATAATGTAAACCAACATAATATTTTATTGAAATAAATTAAAAAGACTGTACTTTTCTTATTTCTAGATCGGTAAGCTTCAATATAGTATAATATTATTATTACTAAAATGCAATATTACAATTATCCATGGAAAAATAGTTGAACAGAAAATTATCTAGAGATCTAAATGGTATAAAATATTTTTTTGTGCCATTCTATATTTAAAAAATAATTGAATTTATATAATAGAACATGCAATGAAAAGATTTTAACTAACCGCATTAAGTAAAATTAAACTAATCATTTTTAATATCTTAAATAAATTAACAAATTATACTTATTTTTTATAAATTGCAAATATCAATATATTTCACAATATAATATTATTCAAGAATAACATTATTTATATAATATTCATTATCTCATGATTTATATTTATAATACATAAAAGCTACAATTAGATTATAATAATTAGGAATTTTTATTGAATTTTAAGTTAGGAAAAATAAATTAAGGAAGTATAAGAAATTACTTATATTAATTTATAAAAAAAGAATTATATCAAATATATGTGATCATTACAGTTAATTAAATACTTGCATTAAAATTAAAAATAGATCTTTATCAAGTGAAGAATAATAATAAAATTTGCCTTCCACAATATTTTAATATGTAGTACAACTAGTGTCTAAAATTTTTGATAAAAAATATTTTTCATCTCTTGTAGGTATAATGGCTAGTTTATACCTAAAAAGATTTGACTAATTACCAAGGCATATAAATAACATTTATAAAATTTGAGATATACTTATAAATACAAACTTATTTTTATATCAAAAAAATTATATTACTATATCTATATAAAAATATAATATTACTTTTATATCTAAGCTATATAAATAATCTTAAAATAGTCTTTAAATTTATGTTTCCTTTATTATTTTAGTATTTGCAAAGAAATATATTATTTACTTATGTAAAAGCAATTAAAAAACCATATTATTAGAAATAAAATGTAAATTTTGCTTACATAACAGATTTTTTATAATTTATTTTATATTGTATTCTAAAAAATGAAATAATGGAAATGGATTTAATATACCTAAATATATAGAAATATTTAAATAATTATTAATTAATCATATTTAAATAAGTAATGCTTATAATTAATTTTAATAGAAACGATATTAATGGAAGTGTGAGCTGGATAATAATTTTTTATCACAGAAGTTCTAAATTATAAGTTTTTATTAATATACGTATTTAATTTTAATATAGTAGTAAAAAAAATAATAATTAACAAAAATACTACTTATATAAAAAAAAAAATAAGTAATTTAATTGTTCCAATTAATTCTTTAAATCCCTCTATATATATAGTACAAAAATAATATTATCCATTAAAAAATAGTTTTAGGATAAAAAATATCTCTCAATATACATAATCAGCAATTAATATTCATAAAAAATAAGAGTATTATTAATGGAAATTGATGAATATTTTGAATATAAAGACAAAAATTATTGCATAATAAATAAAAACAAAAAAAAACACTACTACCTTTACGAAATAGAGCTACTTGATGACGATGACACACCTAGATATTTACTATTTTAAGAAAGGAAAAGTAGCAAGCCCATATTTAATTTGTAGTAGTTTTTTAAAAGAATGACTTTACAGGAAATTGGGGAAGAATATAGTAGCCAATCATGTATTTCAGTTTTCAAAAGCAATAGTATGATTTGTAACGTATTTATTGAAAAAATAACGGGTCTAAACCATCCAAATATTTTAAATTATTTGGAGTTTTTTAGACTTGAAAATTTTTAAGATATTGGTTTCATTATCATAGAAAAAAAAGGAAATATTTCACTCAAGCAACTTATGCTTTAAAATCATATGTAGATAGACGAAGATGTTGCTATCAGTATAATAAAATAGATATTTTCTGCATTTTTATATCTCAAAAATTAAAATATTCCCTATAATGTTATGCTTAATATCGATTGCATATATGTGGCTAAATAGAGTAATTCCAAACTTAATTTTATGGAGAATAAATATATTACGTAAGGCAGTTTGCAGCTCTAGCAACAATAGAGTCTAAAGTCACGGGAATTGAGTATTTTAAAAAAAAATCAGGGCAATACAAATAATAATAAAAAATAATAATCTTAGCCTATTAATAGCATGCTTAACTCATCAAATTAAGATTTACTTCCATCAACTGCAGAACAAATAGGAGGTTCATTTACAAATATAGAAGAAAAAGACAAATTATCTTTAAAATGTAATATATTAAGCAATAAAATCTAGTCATAGTAACAGTAAGTTTCTAGTACTGCCGGAATCAATAACAACTTTAATATGAATAATTCTGTATCCCTTAGTACTATTTCATAGACAAGACCTAACACTTTCATCAAAAGTGGAAACAGCTACGAAAGCACCAAAAAAAATTAAACAATTATTACTCAAAATGAATAAATAGACAATATTCATTCAAGTAAATTTCAAAATCCATTTAAGTTATCAAATTGAATAAGATTTTAAAATTTTTAAAAATTTTATTAAAGACTATGAAGCATTTATGGGGTTTTATGGATTAGAAGAATAGGATTCTAATTAGGAAATTCAACAGGTCTAGGATTGGCAGAAGCTGGGACTGTTAATTTTGGAATTGTTGACAGGAAAACCACACATGTCAAATCGAGATTCACTATCTGAAAATATTAAGCATTTATCATCCTATTTATAAAAAATAGCTATAGAGATATATGATTTGATAGACTAATTAGTTCACCATTAATTTAAATAAGTCACTGCATTTATAAAAGAGTTAAAGCAATTGATAGGCTATTATTTCATAAAAGATGTACCTTCATTCTAGGATTAGTCGATTCCCAATGAATAAACAGGAATATATTTGCCTAATATCATTTCAAAAGTAAAAAAAGTTAATAAATACGCAGAATTTATTGAAAATAGCAACATGAATTTAGGTTCTTCATTTTGCACCCATTCTCTAAATTAAGGTAATTAATAAAAATTCATATATTTATTTATTATTAATTATTGTATTTTTATTTCTATTTTAAAGCAAATTAAACAACAAGCATAATTAAAATTCACAGCAAATTTGAAGAATACTCTACTTGTAAATCTAAAACATCTAGAACATAAACGCTGCTCAATTTCGATACTAAAACTATAAAGAATTAGAGCATACCCGTAAAAATAAAAGGCCCTTGTATTTAATCAGATATGATAATGTTACAAGAAAACTAAGATTTTAAAGAAATTTCCTCCTATTACCATAATAAATAAAATCAAATTTCCTTCTAAGAACTGGGAATCAAAGCTTTCAATCAACTGAAAGATGAAAAAGAACAACAATTTTTAATAGGGAAATATTTAATAAATAAAATTTTGATGATGAACCTGTTTAAATATAGAGATGAAATATTACTAAAAAACTCACCTCTTTTACAAAAAGATCCTTGCAAATAGGATATTTTTTAAGAATTCTGTTGCAGTAAAATATGCGAGTAGTTGATCAATTATTTTGAAGAAAAAATTGAAGAAAAGTTGAAATATTAAGGAAAATATACTAAGAAAATCATAGATTTTTTCGGAGAGGAATAGTTTAATAAACTTGAGGATATTGTGACCGCAGAATAACTAAGTAAAAAAATTTAGGAATTAGGACATGAGTGTTTCGTTAAATGCTGCATAACTCAATCGAAAAATAGTTCTACTACTTAAAAATTCGTAAAACAAAAGAATTTGCATTATTTACTTATAATTCTGTCCTCTAGTCCTGAAGAATTTCTGGAAGGGTCTCGTGTACATTTTGATTTTTCAGACTATTTTGATGAGCACTTAATTTTTACTTATGGTTAATTTCAAAAATGGATTCTTTAGATTCCCAGCAATTAAATTAGTTAATATTGTATTGAACTAACTTAGTAATTTAGTTATTCTAATAAGCATTCAGAAAATGAAAATATAATTTGATATTACCAGTGCAATTTTTAATTAAAATTAATATAAATATACCTTATAAATTTTATCCAACTATAAAGAAATAATCATTTAATATTATATAGTTTTTTTATTTAATTAAAAGAACAATTTATAATTTATTATGTAATTTAACATGTAATATAAGTTATCTATAAAAATTATTTTCCAATTTTTTTATTTATAAATATATTTATTATAATGTAATGTAAAATATATTTTAATCAATCATTATACTTCAGCCCTATTCCGTGCTTAATAAAGTTAGAACCTTTTAGTATATTTTTTACATTAAAAGATAAGGAATTATATATGATTATTGATTAGGTGACCCTGTATTTAAAAGTAAAATCGTAATTGTAGTTACTTGAAATGAGACTTTTTATTACAATATCGTTGTTTTTAAATTCATAAATTAGATTAATAAGACTTAAATCAGAAAAATCTGGTCTTTATTATTAAGTATAATGTTGGTAATAAGAATTTTTTCTACTTGCAGTGCTCACATTACTATTATTATTCATAATATCATCACTTCCATTGCTGCTATTATATTGATTGGGCGGATAAATGACGGGTTGGTTCAAAGGGTATTGTATTTTGAGAAAAATGGAAGAGTGTTTGCCTTTTTATCCGAAAATACATAAAACTTCTTGAGAATGCCTAAGTTATTGATCTCTCATTTTATTGCTAGAATTGTTGTTATTTATTACTCTACTTATATATTTCTATTGCAAAGGATGCATATGGCCTACCTTCTACAAATATCCGCATAAAAAATAAAGATGGCCAAATTGAATCTCATTATAAAAATTAAGAGATTGAAATATTTTAAGTTTTTATTCTGGGAAAAAATCCAAGCCTAAATCTACTCCAGCTTTTAATTATAACTTATCATTAAACCACTTGTCTTAAAATTTACAAGAACTATAACTCTCCAGCACTCTATACCCCGGCTGAGATGTTATTTATTGCTAAACATTGAGTCTGTTGTTCATTGTTGAATATTTTCCTTTTAATGAAACCTTTGTGACTCTTTATTAAATCAACGCCTCTTACAAAATTTCCTCGATTATAAGCTATACATTTAATTTGTCTTGCTTTTATAAGGGTTTTATATTTTCTATTTATTTTTAGTTTTATGAATCTACACCCTCTGGATTTTGATTTTGATTTATTTGTATAGGAAAGTTAAATTTGAATGTTCCAACTGGCCCGAATGAATATGGAGAGTAGCTCATGGATGCATAGAAATTGTCTTTAGATTTAATTTTATGACTGAATTTAAATTCAGAAGGCTAAAAAAAGGTATTTAATAAAGTAATCGGCTTGCTGTTGTTTTCTTAAGAGAATAAATCGTCATATTTTCTCTGAAATAGGTTCAATTTCAAATCAAAATTATCTGCATGTTATTAACTAATCTAAAATTGAAAAATTTTTTAATCCATAAAATCTTCATATTATTTCCAAACTTAAGTTTGTTTAAAAAGCTTAGGGAGGTAATGAAAATCTGGCTATTATTCATACATTTTTGATTCTCTGAAATTCCAACCCCTTCTTTTAATTTAAATTTACTTTTTATAATATTGGATAATATAAACTTTATAATGTGTAATTTAATTAAAAAGTATATTATTAACAAAACAATTTTCATTCATAAGTAATCTATAAAGCGCTATATTAATATTGTATTAATATTTTAAGCACATGAGCGTATTATATAATATCCTTTATATAATATTTAAATTCTAATTCACAAATATATATATATATTCTTTACAATTAATGAAGAGAGGCTTAAGAAAAGTAAAGTAAATTTAAAAATTTTAAACGATTGCAAAATTAAAAAGAGCTTATTAAAGTAAGGATGGAAGAAATGCTAGTTAATTAAAAAAATCAGTATTAAAGACTAATTATATTTTCAATGTCTAATATTTTTTTATTAGAAAAAAATTATGTTCTTTAATTAATACAAATTATTTACATTTTCAGTAATATTTATTCCTTCATAAATTTAATTATGATTTAATAATAAATTTTGAGACAAAATTTAAAACTTAATATTAATATGTACTATATCAAATTATTAAAATGCTGAATTAGAATTAATGTTTATATAGAAAAAAGAAGTAAATATTGAAAGCCTATTAAAAATATTCTAAAAATAAAATTATATGCCAAATTTACTGATTACTTAGAAATCATAAAAAATGGTCTAAAAAATGAAGATATTATACTATGACTATTAAATATTAAATTATAATAATAAGTGGTTTTATAAAAAGCGTTACGATTAATTCGGTTTATTTTACCACAGATGATGAATAATGTAACGAAAATTTAATTTGTGAAAGTATAACAAAACCTCTAAAGGTATTATGAATAGTAAAAATCAATGATATAACTTGTGAAATAATACCAATTATTGATAAAAAAGAACATAAAAAAAAAATTATCTTACTTTTATTTTAATTAGCTTAAGTAATAATTATTAACAATTAATCAAAATAAAAAACAACAACATAAAAGACATATTAATAATATTGTTAAATTACAATAACTTTATAAAAAAAAAGAAATAAAATTACTAAAAAAGCATATATTTTAAATAAACTAATTACTTAATCAATTATAATATAAACCACTAGATACAAGAAGTCATAATTCATTAAAAAATGTATAAATAGCCGAGCTCTTCAGGATACTTTTCTCAAAAGTCTACCCCTACCAGACCATAGAAATTAATAAATTCAAGGCCATTGTCAAGAACCAAATAAAAATAAGATATATAGGTTGTGGGTTTAGGATTCGATCCTAATTTTTAAAAAATGAAAGCCTTTGCTTCAGAATTAGAACTTATATAAAATCGATAATCTATCAAACCAAAAGGATTATTTCCTAAATAATAAAATGTCTACAAAGTCAATATACAGGAGCAAGAATTCGAAGTAGATTATGATAATAATAAGCGTCAGATAAAAAGACATTCTGGTAGCATGGCAAATTTACTGCCCAGATTGAAAGAATAAAAATTCTTTAAAAAGGTTTAGAGGCCTGCATATATTTTGGTTGATAATCAAGTTCCCTACTTCTCAGTCGAAGAGTTTGCTGAAAAAGAATAGAATAATCTTATAAATCTGCCTGTTAACCCTCAAAAATACTTTTAAAATTACTAATAAAACAAAAATCACCGAGAATTAAGAATAAATCAAAGCAATAATGGAAGTTTTGCTAGCATTAACCAGAGCCTATATTAAGATATGCAATAAGAGGGATCTTATGATATACTTAAAGAAGATAACTGTGTTTCTTAAAGAAATAGTGTAAGTTTTATAAATGTAAATGAACCTGATGACAATCCTTAAAATGGAGAAACCTAATAATATTCGAATAAACAGTCACTTTCCAATATAAGCCAAACTGATTTAATAAATACACGTAAATTGAGTAGTAATTCGTAAATTTTTCAAAATAATCATTTGGTTTTGAATGGTGCTAATAACGGAAACTCCTTCATGAATAGAAGGAGCAGTATTTAGAACCTTAACTTAAAATAAAATATATTTTATAATATGTCATAGGTTTCTCTATAAAATTCATTTAGAGAAACGAAAACGAAATAGTTTTGTTATATAGATTTCAAAGACAATAATGCCAAAAATACCTTTAGAGTTATATTTCAACTATATTATAGCATAGCTCCTTTGGCCTGCAAGAATTTTATGTCTCTTTGCGAAGGGTTCTATGACAAAAAAGCGGGAAAAATATATTCCTATAAAAAATCTAAAGTGTAAAGATTAATTCCCTACTTTTTCTTACAGGCGGGGTATTTTGATGATGGGTTTGTTAGTATTTACAACAAATAATTTATCGATGAATGTTACACAATGAAACATGACTCTCCTGGGTAAGCCTAACCATATATAGATAATATTAAAACTGTTTAATTTGCATATTTTAATATAGAATTTTGGGATGTGCCAACCAGGGAAAACCTCACTCCAATAGTTCTACATTTTATATTACAATGGAGCCTTTGGAAGGATTGGATAAAAAAGGAGTGGCTTTTGGAAGAGTTGTTGAGGGATTAAAGGATATAGTTAAGTTGAGTAAATAATACACAGAACAAAGCGTAAATTTAGAAATTATTGATTCAGGACGCTTTAAATTCAATTCTAATCAAATAAATCCAGTTAAAACATATCAGGCTGTTTAAAGAGAGTAAACAATTTAGATTGCTTCTAATATTAATTTGAAAAAAAACCTTAAGAGCAAATCTCCCTTAAGCAAAATTTAAAGTCCTCTATTTACGTTTTCCAATTCGCCACGTAAAAGTTCAGGCAGTGTTAGAAAGTCAAAAACGATAAACAGATCACACAGTTTAGAAAGTGTGGTGACCGATATATAGGATGCAGATGAATTAGATGAAGAAAATGTAATCTAACTAACTAATTCATGGTTTTATTATTTATTAATATTTTTTTACAGTTTACTGAGCTTTAACGGAGAGAGCTTTTCTCTTTTAATAGTTTCAAATGTATGAAGGAAAATTTATCTCATAAAGAGCATTTAGAAAGATATAGTGAAAAATTTAATTTGGGATAAGACTTTAATGTTCTAATGACAACCATTGAAGAAATTTGCAAAGAAGTAAAAAGAAAAGTAATATCGAAGCACTACCTATTCTAAAGTATAGAGGATATTCAAGAGAAAATTGAAGAGATTTTAGAAACAAAACTTTCAGAATGTGGCTCTGTATCTCTGTTATATAACATAAAAGAAGATAGAATATAGAAAGTTCCATCAGAATTTGTAATAAATAATCTTATTATATTGTATATAATCATAAGATAAAAATAATTATAATTTTTTTAGATGGGGAGATTTGTAGTGGCCTATAATCCCCTCGATGTAAATAAACTAAGTAATATAAATTAATGCGGATTTTTGTTTTTAGTAATGAAAAAATCCTCTTCTTCTTATCGACCTCCCACCAAAAACGATTTTTGCTAACTGGGAGACAAGATAGATTGCGCAGGTTATTGCCTCTTCGGACCATTAACTTAGCTGGTATATCATGCGGGATTTAGAGTTAATGTATACACTTTTAATAAAAAGAAAAACGAGTTTAATTTATCGTTCAATAACATCAAAGCTCCTAAAAAGAAAGGGATATTATCTATTGATACTTCTAAAATGGATTTATATAATAAAAATATAAGACTTTTCTACTCTCGTAGATTCGAAGGCTTGGATTAATATTACCATAGACATACTTCTTCAATTATCAGTGATTTTCATAGAACTTTATTGTATGGAGGAATATTATTAATCCCGCAAAATGAAGATGCAACCAATGGATAAGGAGGACTTACAATATTGGAAGCTTATGTTTTTAGTTATTTAATGGAAAAGGCATGGGAATTAAGTTCCACTGGAGAAGCTGGAAGTGTGTTATTTTAAAAGCCCGTAGATTTATAATAGAGAACCAGTCTATATGTTGGGTGCGGTAGTGAAATTTAAGAATTAGAAAATATATTTTTAGAAATTAGAAGATAAAAATCTGTATTCTAAAGTATATAGTCCAATATTTCATTATGAATTATTTAAAGAATTAAATTACATTTACCATTTTATTTATAATTTAAAGTCACATACTAATATTTATATGAATTACAAAATAGTATTTACTTATCTAAATAAATACATTTATATACATATTATTCATTAAATATAGTAAAATAGCAACTAAATATATTTTTATTAATTTATTAAAAGATATATTCAAATATAAATGTTATAAAAATAAGAATTAATTCTGATAAGATTAACTTTCTTTCTCCCCTAAAAAAAATATTGAATATACGTTCTTCATTTTATAAATAAACTTTTTTATCAAAATCAAGAGAATGATGGAAATTTTAATTATTTTATTTGTTTTTTTAAATCATTAATATAAGCAAATGAAAAATAAAATAAAGCTTCATAAAAATAAAGTAGTTAATAAAAAAAAAAAATAAATTTTTTATGTTCTAAAATTCATAAAAGACAGAATCTAATTAAACCAAATCGGAAGAAATAAATCCGTAGCAGAGTCCGGCTAAGCCCAATAGATAAAATATAAATATGGTATAGCTTCCATTAAAGTAAAGGATTGTATTTTTTTTTTTTTTATATAATAGTAGAAAATTATTACCTTAATATACATAAAAAATAAATAAAAATACTAAAATATTTTATCTTTTAGAAGAAGTAAAATATATATGAATGAAACATAATAGTAATATTAAAATTAGGGACAAAATGGTTTGAATGGTTTAAAAAAAAAAGAACAAAATATTAATTAGGAAATAGATCTTTAAGATATTGAATTAGCTGAATTCCCCTCATAAGTAAGCAATGCTACCTATTTAAATTTTACAAAATTAATAGATAAAAACATAATATAAGTATTAGATAATTTATAAATATAACGGAAAAATAATAATAGGTTGAAAGAAAACGATCTTGTTCTATTGAAAAAATAGACATAATACAACCAAGATAAGAAATATAAAGTCCCAACAAAAATAATCCAGGTTATTTAGAGCCACTAACTCATAGTTCTAAGAAAAGGAGTAATAGCAATATTAAATTTTAGTAAAATCTTAAAGATGGGGATACTATTACAAGAAAAGGATATAATGGTCAAAGTGAAACAAATTAATAGGAAAATAACTATTAAAATATGGAAAGATCAGTCAACAAAAAAAAAACTAGTAGATCTTTTTCAATATAACAACTGTTTAAATAAGCAAAAATTAAAAAAAAACAATATTATAATGAAGAATAAAACATCAATCCTTTACTTAATGTAAATATTAATTTTATTTTAATGTTTTTGAGACTATTACTAACCCAGACTTTTTATTAGGTATGGAGTTTCATCTATAATTTGAAAAATAGAACAATGATTCAATTCAAAGAAACTACCTCTCTCAGAGATTTTCAGCTTATTAACGATAAAGCTTCGTATTGGGTTTAACATAATAATAAAAAAGATATTTTAAAATTATTATCTACAAATCAAAATGATGACTTTTTCGTATTGTCTAATTTACTTGAGAGTTTTCACAAAAAAAAAAATAAAGTTTAAATTTTCTTCTCAAATCTACCTGTGTTAAATCCTACCTCATAGTTTTTCTATATTTGGGATTTGGTTCATGCTTTTATTATCATTTTTTAAATTTTTTTTGTACCAATTGAATGGGTAAATTGATATATATATATATTATTACAGTTGATGATTCATTTTATATTTAAATTATTGTAATTAATTAAGGTTACCGGAAGTACTTTTACAGATGAATATGGAAAACAATGGTATGCTTTCATATATACTAGTATAGTGGTGTTTTTATTTAATGTAGTTCTTAATTTTAATGTTGGATTTTACGAAAAAGGAATATGTAACAGAAATAGAGCAGACATATGCAGATAATATTTGAAATTTGAATTTTGGGCTGACATGTTGTCTATAATTCCTTAGCTAAACTAATTACTAGTTTTTGATAATTCTGTTAGAATTGTAAATATTTTCATAGTTTTTAAAATCAAATCCATCTATGTCTTGCTAAAAAAATACTAAGAAAGTCTTTCATACAAAAGAAATATTCTTATACCCACAATCCTTCGTTTGACAAGACTTTTTTTTAACATTTTGTATTCTGCTCATATCATCGGATGCATTTTCTTAGGCCTAGCCATCTTTCAAAATAATAAAGGAATATCAAAGTAATAAATTTAATTAATATTAGTTCTTAAAAGGTTTATTCATCTTTATAAAAAAACATACATAGAAATAATTGGATAAATAAATATGATCCCACGATTATGGATGCAGAATGGTCGATTCAATATATTTATTGCTTGTATTGGGCAGTTACAACAATGACTTCCGTTGGATATGGAGATATAACTGTAAAATAATCATCTCTTTAAATAATCCATCTATCTATTTACATATATTTTTATTATAACTAATAGGCTGCTAATGAATATGAAGCGATTGTGGTCACTTTTACTATGTTTATCGCATGCTTTACTTTCGCCTATTCTTTCAACTTAATCGGAATGCTAGTATAGGATATTAATCAATATGAAAATCAATTTAATACAGATATGAGACTATTCTCCAGTTATTTTGAATCCAAAAACATTGACAAAGGATTGCAAACATAAATTAGAAAATATTTGGAATATCAATACCATGCAGTAAATTAACTAGATCCGGAAGAAGAAGTTAAAGTAAAGAAATTTGGTTTTTTATTTTTTTTGAATTAATTATTATATATTTTTATATTTAGATTCTTAAAAGATTACCGGATAGAATGAGATCTGAACTGGAATAATCAGCCAATATTTAGTACTTGGAACGGATGAATATTTTTAAAAACTTTACAAACTAATTTGTTTTAGATTTGACTTTGCAAATGGAATAAATTTCCTGTTTAGAAAATGATATAATTATGGACCAAGTTTAGCAGCAAGAAAACCCCTGCATTTATTTTATTGTAAGTGGATCCATACAAATTCTTAAATCCAAAGTTATTGATGAATATTCGATAAAAATGAAAAATTAATTTCCCTTGCCCTCTTTTACTTCAAACGGCAGATACAACGAAGAATTTATCAAATCTAACTATAGATGTGTGGCGAAATTAAATAAATATGATTATTTTGGAGAAGAAATTTTTTTTACAGGTAAAAGACAAAACATAATAGGCAAATGCGAGGGACCTTGCTAACTATTGAAAATAAAAAAATCAAACTTCTTCATGCTGCTAGAAAAACACGAAATTGATAAAGAAATTTACAGCTATATAAAGGATCAAAAAATGTTAGGCTTAAATTTGAAGCAAGTGGGAAGCAAATGCTATAATTGCAATAAAAATGGACATAAAGTTTACAATTGTGATAGAATTCATTACTCTCCTGATATTGAAAAAATTTTTTTAAAGTAAAATTATAACACTGTACAAAAAGATAGAACCACATATTTTAGAGTTCAAGGGAAAACACAAAATGCCAAATAATTTTATCAAATTAATGAAGAAATTGCAAAAGAATTTGTAGAAGATCTTGGTAATTCTAAACCCAAATAATAATCTAAAATTAATATTATTCATTTCACTCAAATTTATAAAACTTTTAATAGATTCAGAATTAGATGAAGTTTTAGAAGAAATGAATATTCACATTGACTGCATTAGTCCAAAAAATACCTAAATTGATTTATCAAATGCTTTTAACTAAAAACTGAATAATGTATTTATATCAAATAACAATAAATCAGCCTAAAGTGCAGATTAATAGTATGATGTTAATCATTGGCAGCAATTAGTAAAATATTAAATCGAACAAGAAAAATAAAAGCAAAATAAATCTTCCTTTCATCAATCAGTTTAGGAAATAGAATCTATTCCTAACTCAAATAAATAGACATTTATTGGAGTATAGTTGCCTGATGAAATTGAATTAAAGCATTAAGAAAGTCATAAAATGTTAAGGAGTCGAAATTCTTCTACTCGAAACTAAGGTACCGTGAGATAAAATTCTATACCTAATAAAAAACTAACCTTCTTGAATTAAAACATTTAAAATTAACATAATGAAAATGAAAATTATAATAGCAAAGAAGCAAAACTATAAAAATAAATGGATGCAAAGGAATAGTATATGCAATAAAGTGGTAGAAATTTTAAAAATTGTAACTATTTATAGAGGTTAAATACTAAAATTTAGAATATAAGCATGGGATTGAGTGGCCCCAGATCACAATAGCTAATGTAAAGATAGAAAACAACGAAGTAAATTAAAATATATTATAATATTTAACCTTCTTAGTAAATTATTTTATACTTTAATAAAATTAATAGAAATCTAGAATTTTTAGAAATGTAGTAAATGTAGACTAATTCAAGAAATAAAATGTATGCTTTAGATGAAATTAGAGCTATTTTCCCCTCCATCAATACAGATTAAATAAAATACAATGGATTTTTATATTACTTCCCTCACAATAATATTTAAAATATAGTGGCAGACATGAATAATATTAATATATTTCCTTCAAGAAATCCTAATTATCATTTATATTACCGCCAAAAAATAAGAATCAATTAATTAAACAATTAAGTGTTTTTATAATAGATTAAGCAATAAGAATAATAAACAATAGGGTCCATATACAAATCATCTCCTGGAATATAAGTATATAATCATGGCAAAAAAAGAGTCCATATCAATATATCTTAGTAAGAAGTTGAATAGTTATAAGATTTACAAAAATAATAAAAACCAAATAGAAATTCTAAAGCTAATTTATATAAATCCTCTGCTATTTATAATAATACTGTTCGATAAAGTTATTAAAATAAAAAAGATTTAATTAATAATGCTTAAAATAGCAACATAATTTCTACAAAAATTACAAATGAATTTTTAAAATCCAAGGAAGGATTATAAATTGATGCTGTAATAAATACTCTCGCTGATGAGTAATAAAAACTAAATTCTGAAAGAAATAATTTATTTTCTGAATAAGATGAAGAAAATTAATAGTAATACATTAAATAATCTTATAAAATAAAGTGAAATACATAAATTACATTATATTAATATTTTGCAGTTTATATATTTATTTATTTAATAAATTAATTAATTAATTATATATTGAAATATGATTTTTTTTATATAAACTTCAACTGGAAGTATTATCATTAGGAACAACTAAAATTAAATTAGAATAATCTTTAAGAAATTATTGTGGAGAAATATAATTATTATAGATTTTGCTTAATTCTTAATAAATAAATTCATAGTCCAAATCTTCTTCCTTATTTGATCTTTTAAGTGTATATTTATTTAAGTCCCCTTTTAATTTTGATTCAAAACCTAAATGGAAAGGATTAGGGGGAATAACAGTGATTATAAAACAAGGAATGTCAAACGGAATCTTAATAATTTATCCCGTCTTTGGGTGTTTGATTTCTATTTTGCTTGGATCTCTTTCAGGTCCAGATTATCTGTATCTGTTTAAGTATAAAAGATTCTTTAGATACAAGAAACATAATATAAACATAATATACCCATGTGCTATATCAAAACATCTCGCCTTACTCTCTAAAATAGCAATGGGAAAATTGTCAGATTTTCTTAATATCAACATATCTATTTCCCCAGGAGTGTTATTCCAATCTATATTAGTTAATATTTCCACTTCATTTTTATTTTGTTTTATTCTATTTAATACTAAATCTACAATCCCATATGTTTATAGTGTATTTTCTAACCCAACTCCCTTTTCATTACTGTCTTTTCCTATATATTTTAAGATATTTAAAATTATTAATTTATTTAAAATTGTTAATACCTATGAACTAATCTACTTCTAGCCATATGTCAAGATACGGTTATATTATACCCATTAATTTCATATAGTTTTGATAATTTTCATCTTACTCCATTTGGGTTTTCACTTAAATCAGCTCTAGTTCTTATTCCGCTAATTTCTATTACTTTTATAACAAAATTAATTAAATTTTTTTTTAACTTTCTTCTAATGATGATTTTTTATTAAGTCCCTAAATTATACTTTAATAAAATTCGGAGTTTTCATTTTATAGATTTTATATATCTCTCCTTTAGTTAGCAATATTATCTTTTAAACCATTATATTTAGTATAATATTAGCAAGGAGAAAAGTTTAAAAGAGCAATTTCAATGTCTTTGATATCGGCTTTACCAAACTAAAGATTAAGTACTTTAGGTAGCAATATTTATAGTTATTATTCTTACTCTTTCATTTTTTCTTCAATCAATTTCATTTTTTCTCCTCTTGGACCTTCCTATTTTGCAAAAAAATCCATCAAATCTAATTAATAAAAAAAGTATACTTTAATATTTTAAATAAATCTTTCATTTGTTATAAGATTTTGAAATATTAATTTATCAACTAATGATATAAAGAATATTATAAAATGAAAAAAAGAAAAAAAATAAAGTAATTATAATGAACAATTATAATAATCAAATATTTTAGAATATAATATTAGGTTTTGGGATTTATTTTATTGTAATTGTTCGAAAATAAATAATGATTCTAACACAAATTATATTTTGTGATTATTTTCAAAATCGATAATTAAAAACAAACAATTTATATAATATAGGGTTATAATATATAAGTGAAACATGATAATAATAAAGCATGTAAAATTTTATTATAGAAAATATATATTTTTCAGCAAAAAAATCACCCTAAATAATTTTTAATACTTTTTTTAAGAACGTATTTAATAGCATTAAAATTATATGAAGGATATCTGATAGGCAATTTTTTAAAAAATTGATTCTTAGAAGTAAATGAATAAAAAAGGTATTTATAATATTATTTTATAAATTTTCAATTATAAATGTCTAGCATTTCAATAATATAATTTTATAATATAAATAATAGTATAATTAATAATGGTACTTTTTAAGAAAGGGAGCCACATATTTTTGGTTTCATTTTTGTATAATCCTGTCAAAGTAAATCCATCAAATATATTTTATATTTCTTGATGTAGTATTATTTATTCCATTTCTAGTTTTGCATAATCAAAATTCATTTTAGAGTAACTTATCATTTTACTATTATTTACTCTAATGATTTAAAAAGGAATTGAGTTTGTAGCTCTACTGAGATTCTTTATTGTGATATTTAAGTTAATTTCAATTTTATGTTAAGAATTTACATAACAATGTTTTTAAAGAAAGTAATTAATTAAAAATTATTTATTGAATATTGATTAAAAGTGTTCATCATAATTTATCGGATTATTTAATGATATTTAAATATTATGTTTTTTATTAGATAATTTCCAAACAGATATCCTTAGTTTTTTCATGGAAGAATATTTATTTTTAAATAAAAGTATAAATTATTTATATGTTTTAATTTATATATATAGTGACTTCTAGGTAATAAAATAATAGCTTATTTTTATAATTGTATATTATTTTATAATATTTTATTTTTAAAATATCAGGATAATAAAAATGTTTATTTATTATATAATAATCAACTCTAAAAGTATATTTAATTTGAAACTTATTGATTATTATTATTAATATAGTAGTAAAAGTATATAAAAATTAAGTTACTCTCAATAAAATTGTAAATTATTTATAGAAATAATAATAATAAACATATAAAATATGATTCTGGAATATAACAAACACTATTTTATCACAAATTAGAATGATTATATTATTTATCGTATTTTAAATTATAATTAACTATTTCAATAGTTTATAATTAAGCTTTACCCCACAAAATTTAGCAAACAAATATAATTTATTTTATTTAGTTATAAAAATACCAAAATATAGTACCAAGAACTGTTTATCAGCGGCTGCATATGAAAATATACCGATTTTAAAATAAATTTTAATATAAAAATTATTTTTATATTTCCATTTTGTAATATGAGTATTTTTTTACTGTTTATTATTTTGAAGCAGGTTATATTTTATTTAAATAAATAATTATATAATTTAAAATTGATTAATTTGTTAAATTAAAAAATATAACCTCAAATTATTTTATTTTTAGAATTTTATTAAATGTAAAATTAAATTAATTGCAATTTGTTGAACAATTATAAAGATATATTAATGAGCATTTAGATTTCATTAATGGTTCTTTTTTAATTTAAATTTAGAGAGTTTATTAAGTTAGGATTATTTCATTACTTTAAGATTAAATTGAAGAATTGATATTAAAAACCTGACTTTTTTCTCTCTCAATCATATTAAATAGTAAATAATAAATTAAATTAATTTGCCAAAATTTTATAAAGTACTTTTATGATGGAAAAGTTTCTATTTTTATCGATGACTGATTAATCAATTTAAATAATTTGGATTGGTTTACATCATTCTAAGCTCACACAAAAAATCAAAATTATTAAAGTATATATTTATAGTGATAAAAGAACATTTATTTTATATTATTAGGTTGCCTAACTATTAATATATATATAATTTAATATTTCAATAATTAATCTTAAAAGCAAACTAAAAAACCAAAAAAAAAAAAAAACATAAATATTTTCTTAACAAAAAACAAAAATATTTTTTAATTTTAATGAAAAATAATAACAATATATAAAGAAAAAAGTCTTCAACCCTCCACTTAAATGAACAAATTTAAAATTTGATTTTATCCAGTTCTACAACTCTAGGAGAAGACAACATAAGCTCTTCTGCTACTCTTGGACTTGATGAAATATCAGTTGAGCCCATTAAAGAAAATCTTTGCAACTCTCTAGAACTACTATATAAATAGAAAAAAATGATAATGAAAAAACGATCAAAAATAGAAAATACCTTTAATTTATGCCTAAACAAAATAAATAAATGTAAATAAAATTCAAACCAATAGTAATTGACCTATAAACTAGCTGTCAAAGTAGTTAATGAATTTGGAAAAGTATTATTAGAATTGGACACAATCAAACTGAATCAAAACAGTTTTAAAAACTAAGATAGTAATGAAATAGTAAAACTTACAGTTGAAATAGATAAATCTCAACTATAAATTAAAAGTATATTGTCTAAAATTCCGGCAGTTTTCCTTGTAATGGACTTAAAAATTAAAAATAAAACTGAAGACCCTTTATAAATTCGCACACAGTACTAAAATCAAAATAATGAGGAGCAATCATAAGAATTTTCTTAGTATTACGGAGTAATTCATTTATTACATCAAGATCGTAATAAAAATTTGAAAATCATCTAGAATAGAGATACATAACTTTAATTTTTCCAATCAAACTCCATAGTAGATGTTATAAGTTATCAGCAAAAAAAAAATACTAATGAACATGAAGAGAGACAACCACATTATAATTAAACTATCTCTATAGAAAGCTAAAAACCTTAGGTATAGCTCTTAAACTATCCAGATATAGTAGAAATTGAAGAAATATCAATAGAAAGTTCAAGATAAGCTGTAAAACCTTCAATCAGTCAAAGAAAAAGTTAGGTAGTTAAAGCTTGAAAATACAGAATACGCAAACTAATTAATTTTATCCACCCACTCTTACTCGTAAAATAACCAACTATAACTTAAATATACTAATATAATAGAACTAGAAATTAAAAAAACATAGAATTATTATAGAAATTTTCTCTAAATTAGTTTATCATTATATAATTTATGCAAAAATAAATATCTTAGATTTAACATTTACTTATAATCAAAACTATTATTATATATATATATTTATATAATTTACATTATTATAATTTATTAATTAATCAATCATAATATAAGTCAACTCACAAATTCAATTTATTTCCTTGAAAAATTATTATTTTATCTTCAAATATTAATAACAAGAAATTATATAGGTAATTTTATAAAATATTTCTTAGAATTTAATAATAATTTCAGTGTACTAATATTTAATATTGATATAGTTTATACTCTATTACATAAAGAAATTTTTCCATTATTTTTAATTTATCATAAAAAATTTTTATTATGATTAAAAGATTGAACTTCCTAATTATGTATAGAAAATAATACTAAATAAGCATTTTGCAAGTTCTAGATAAATTTATTAATTATATTAATAAAAACAAGACATTATTATTAAGTTATGAAAAAAACTAATTAAATAATAATAATGATAATACATTTTTGTTCGGATGCAAAGATCATTATTAGGAGTAGATATATTTAAAAACTATTTATTTTGTTGGAATTATTATATAAATTTCCATTAATATTATACTGATCTGATTCTTAAAATTTTATAACAGTAAAGTTAAAATCTATAATTCCAAATAGTAAACTTTTGGAATTTATTTTTTAATTTTTTTTTTTTAAACTTCCTTAAATTTATACACTATTCCAAAAAACAGTTTTATAATAAAATACACTTGAAGTTTATGAATAACAACATTTTATGGTCATCGTTAAACGTGCTTATTATTTATATTTTGAATAATTTCTAATATTTATTTAGATTTTAATTATGTTAAAAACAATATAAATGAAAATTTTTAATTTCAAAATAAAATAAGTCAGATTTTTAAATAAATTAGTTAATTTATATTTTTATAGGATTATTTATTATAAATATTTACGTTTTATTTATAATTAGTCTTTATAAAACTTTTATTTCCTTTATTTTGTTTATAATTTAGATCGAGGAAATATAATATTACCTGAAATACTTTTTAAAAAAAACCAAATTAAAAATTCTATTAGTTTAAAAATTGGAATTTTTAATTTAATGGTTTATAGATGTATATAAATTTGTATNTTTAGATATATTAATAAAAATAGCATTTTAAATATAATACTATTTAAATTAAAATTATAAATTTAACAATAATAAATAATTATTTAACCATAAATATGAAATTTCCTACATTATTCTTTTCTGTAATTCTTTAAAAAAGATAAATATAAATTTATATATTTGTATGTTAGTTAAGGATTATTTTTTTATGCAAAATATCTAATGAAATAGAATCATATATATATATAGAAGGTACAAAAAATGAATCTTGCTATAGTTAAAAAGCCTTCTAAATATGCTGTTTTAAAATAAAAAAATTAATAATTGAAGAAAAAAAAGATTTAAAAAGAATTAAACTTTAATGATTATTAAACCAATATTTTTCATTTTTAAATAATTATCAAAATAATTTAAAGAATATTGTTAATGAAAAAAAAATTAAAATTAAAATATGATATACACGACAGATAATATAGCAAAATCAACAAAAATTTTTTAAAATAATAATGTTATATATAATTAATAAATTGTATTGATTTTTCAAGATATTCTAATAATTTTCAATAATTGACTCTATTTTCTAACAATTGATTTGATTATTTTAATATTAATTAAGTGATAACCCTTTTATATAACACACATTAAATCAAATACTATATAATCGTTTAAAAAATTAGCTTGAATTATCAACAATTAATAATAAAACTAAACAATTGCACATAATTTTAAATTATTAAGAAATTATGCCAAATTTGAAATGAAATAATTACAAAAAATTTTTTCTAACTTTATTATTTTTAGAAATAATATTTTTTTGCATATTATAGTTATTTTTTAAAGGAAAATTTGAAAACTAATTTTAAGGAATTAATCAGTCAAAATTCATATTTTTTTATTGCCAAATTATAATAAATATTAATTATTAGAAAAATTAATAATCAATAGATAAAATTTTATTTTCGTAGAATTTTTATAAAAATAGAAATAATGATAAAAAAATAATAAAAATTTAATAAGAAGAATATATATAGGAAATGTTGAAAGAAATAATACTGCAAATATTAGATTAAAAATTATTTTTAATAGAATTTTAATTTTCCAATTAAATGATGATTCAATTTTTTAATGATAGGTATAGAATACAAGAAAAATTATAATAAAAATAATTATTTATCACAAAAGAAAGTGATAGTAACAAACTATAACAAAAATCCAGAATATAAAATTTGAATTATAATGATAAAATAATTTCAGTTGATAGTTAATGGATTTATAATAAAATGATATTGATTATCAACTATTCTAAAATTTCCAAAAAATATTTTCATTGTAATAATTAATAAATCTATATGGGTATCCAAAAAGTTATTAATATTAACATAGTCTATTTATTTTTTAAAAAATAAGAGATTTTTAAAGAAATAAAATATTATTTCTTGATAGATTTAATTCTATTTATTTTAATACAGCATTTCATATACTTCATATGTTGTTATTATTAAATACTAAAAAAATTATAAAATTTGTAAAGAAATAAAAAGAAATAAAAAAAAATTATTCCAACGTAAACTATCAAAAAAATTAAAAAAAGTCTAATGTAAGATTAAACCCCTAGACGATCAGGAAGGCCTCTCATAACAGATTTTGACTAACGACAACAATACAACGAAAATGAACAAATATTTATTGCAAATAATGAATTTTTAAAATTATTGATAGTAAACTTTAGTTAGGAAGAAACTAATGAAAAATATGAAGAATAGAAAATATAAAATGAAAATAACTGCGAATAATAAGACCAGATTGAAAATATTAAGAATAAATTAATAAGTATATAATAATAATTAGTAAATGAAAAATATGATAGTAAATTTAAAGAAAAACTAAATGAATATCTTTAGTAAAACATTTACTATTTAAATGACATTTTTTCATACGATCCTGAATTTGAAGACAAGCAGTAAACAAAGCGAAGAGATGTAGCATTATTTTCTGTATAATACTATTTAGAATAAATAATAATGTAATATATTAAAATTAATTATCAAATATTAATAATATTAGTTTATTATAATATCAATATTTTATACAGGTAAAACAACGAAAACAATTAAAAAATTTATATTTAAGAATTTCTAGCAGTTTTTTCTATAGATATTGCTATATATGCTTCAAAAACACATTTTTTTGCTCTAATGGATATATTAGATGAGGTATTATCACAATTAAATAAAATGGAAATAACTTAAATAAACATTTTTTAATAATATATTGACTAAATGATAATAACAAATGATAATCTTAAAAAGGAAAATTAGGAAATCTTTTATTAATTTTTAGAAGAAAAACAATAACATCCTCCTGTTACTCTCGATATGTGGATATAATATGGAAATAGATAATAAAAAATATAGGATGAATTTAAGTATTTGTAAGATGTAGAAATATTGTTAAAGTCTCTCTTTAAATTAATGGAACAATATATAATAAAATAAGATTTAATAATTACTTTTATTTTATGAGTTTATTATATTTAAAAAAAAAATATTATTTATTATTAAAAATTGCCTAATCTTTATAAATATATGATTAGAAGTTATATTACAACATTAAAGTTATATAATTATTATATAAATAATTTTTGTATTTAGCATATTAACACTTAAAATTGAATATTATATTTAGAATAATGATATTTAATTATTGATAATTTTCTAGTTTAGNATTTNTTCATTTCAAATATTAAAATTCATTTTATTGGAGCAAAAAACCTAANTTATGTAGTAATGGGCAATACACTGATAANATTAAAAAAAGTTTAATAGATTACCTGTTAGTGATCCATTGGTAGTGTATAGAAGGTACAGAAAATNAATCTTGTTATAGTTAANAATCTCTAAATATNNTGTTTTAAAAAATCAAAAAATTAATTATAGAAGGGAAAAAAATTATTTTTTTTAAATTGTTCTTNAANNATAAAAAAGCCAATATTTTTCATTTATCTATTTATTTTTTATAAGATAATAATTTATAAAGAAGTAAAATATTATTTCTTAATAGATTAAATTCTATTTATTTTTAATACAGAATTTCATATNCTTCANATGTTGTTATAATTAAATAATAAAAAAATTATAAAATTTGTAAGGAAATAAAANGAAANATCAAAAAAAGATGNCAANGAAAACTAACAAAAAAAAATAAAAAGTTTAATGTGAAATAGATAAAACCCCTAAAAAATCAAGAAGGCCTTGCANAAAAGAAGAATAACGAAAANAATACAACTAATATAAANAAAATATTTATTGCAAATAATGAATTTTTAAAATTATTGATAGAAAACTTTAGTTAGAAAGAAACTAATGAAGAAAATGAAGAATAGAAAATATTAAAATGAAGAAAACCGCTAATAATAAGACTAGATTAAAAATATTAAGATAAAATTAGAAAGTATAAAATAATAATTACAAAATGAAGAATATGATAGTAAATTTAAAGGAAAACTAAATTCATTTCTTTAGTAAAAAATTGACTATTTGAATGATATTTTTTCATACGATCCTGAATTTGAAGACAAGCAGTAAACANAGCGAAGAGATGTAGCATTATTTTCTGTATAATACTATTTAGAATAAATAATAATGTAATATATTAAAATTTATTATCAAATATTAATAATATTAGTTTATTATAATATCAATATTTTATACAGGTAAAACAACGAAAATAATTAAAAAATTTATATTTAAGAATTTCTAGCAGTTTTTTCTATAGATATTGCTATATATGCTTCAAAAACACATTTTTTTGCTCTAATGGATATATTAAGATGATATGTTATCACAATTAAAATTAAAANTAAAACAATTGGAAATAACTTAAATAAACATTTTAGAAAAATATATTGGCTTAATGAAAAAAACAATTGATAATCTAAAAGAGGAAAATAAGAAAATCTACTAAAAGGAAACTAATGAAAAAAATATATAAACCAAAGTACAAGGTAATTAAACAATTTAAAAAAAACTAAAATTATAATATAAGTTAGAAAATATATTTTAAACTAATATTCGTAAGATTTCTTCAACTAAGATTCTAATGCTATTCACCATATAGAAAGAGAGGATACAAATTTTTACTAAGAAATAGAGGATGAAGGAGATTCTTAGTATTTGTATGATGTAGAAATATTGTTAATGTCTCTCTTTAAATTAATGGAACAATATATAATAAAATAAGATTTAATAATTACTTTAATTTTATGAGTTTATTATATTTAAAAAAAAAATATTATTTATTATTAAAAATTGCCTAATCTTTATAAATATATGATTAGAAGTTATATTACAACATTAAAGTTATATAATTATTATATAAATAATTTTTGTATTTAGCATATTAACACTTAAAATTGAATATTATGTTTTTATTATTTATATTAGAATAATGATATTTAATTATTGATAATTTTCTAGTTTAGAATTTATTCTTTTCAAATATTAAAATTCATTTTATTGGAGCAAAAAACCTAAGTTATGTAGTAATGGGCAATACACTGATAAAATTAAAAAAGTTTAATAGATTACCTGTTAGTGATCCATTGATAGTGTATAGAAGGTACAGAAAATGAATCTTGTTATAGTTAAGAATCTTCTAAATATACTGTTTTAAAAAATCAAAAAATTAATTATAGAAGGGAAAAAAATTATTTTTTTTTAAATTGTTCTTAAAATATAAAAAAGCCAATATTTTTCATATATCTATTTATTTTTTATAAGATAATAATTTATAAAGAAGTAAAATATTATTTCTTGAAAGATTTAATTCTATTTATTTTTAATACAGCATTTCAAATGTTGTTATTATTAAATAATAAATAAAATTATAAAATTTGTAAGGAAATAAAAAGAAATATCAAAAAAGTATGTCAATGAAAACTATTAATAAAAAATAAAAAGTCTAATGTGACAAAGATAAAACCCCTAGACGATCAGGAAGGCCTTGCACAAAAGATTAACTAAATGACTAACAATAGAAATACAACAAATATGAAAAAATATTTATTGCAAATAATGAATTTTTAAAATTATTGATAGAAAACTTTAGCTAGGAAGAAAATAATGAAGAATATGGAGAATAGAAAATATAAAATGAAAAAAACTGCGAATAATAAGACTAGATTGAAAATATTAAGAATAAACTAATAAGTATATAATAATAATTACAAAATGAAGAATATGATAGTAAATTTAAAGGAAAACTAAATTCATTTCTTTAGTAAAAAATTGACTATTTAAATGACATTTTTTCATATGATCCTGAATTTAAAGACGAGCAGTAAACAGAGCGAAGAGATGTAGCATTATTTTCTGTATAATACTATTTAGAATAAATAATAATGTAATATATTAAAATTAATTATCAAATATTAATAATATTAGTTTATTATAATATAAATATTTTATACAGGTAAAACAACGAAAACAATTAAAAAATATATATTTAAGAATTTCTAGCAGTTTTTTCAATAGATATTGCTATATATGCTTCAGAAACACATTTTTTTGCTCTAATGGATATATTAGATGAGGTGTTATCACAATTAGAACAATTGGAAACAACTTAAATAAACATTTTAGAAAAAATATATTGACTTAATGAAAAAAACAATTGATAATCTTAAACAGGAAAATATAACAATCTACTAAAAGGAAACTAAGGAAAAAAAATGTATATAAACAAAAGTACAAGGTAATTAAACAATTTAAAAAAAACTAAAATTATTAATATAAGTTAGGAAATATATTTTAACTAATTTTCATAAGATATCAAATAAAATTCTAATCACATCAATAATCAGTATGATTAATATGCTAAAAAAAATAGGGGATAAAAATAGTTACTAATAAATAAACTAATATTCGTAAGATTTAAAATAGAATTCTAATAACACCAATAATCAGTATAATTAATATGCTAAAGAAATAGAGGATAAAAATAGTAACTAATAAATAGACATAAATTGTAATATAGGATAGGAAATATATTTAAACGAATATTCGTAAGATTTCTAATAATATTCTAATCACACCAATAATCATCATGATTAATATACTACAGTAGTAGAGGATAAAAATGGTCACTAATAAATGAACAAAAATGATAATTTCAGATAGGAATAATACTTTAACTAATAATCATTAGATTAGTTCAATTAAAATACTAATGTCAATCACCATAAGAATTAAAATTGCATAGAAATAGAGGATGAAGGAGAATCTTAATATTTGTATGATGTTGAAATATTGTTAAAATCTCTATTTAACTTAATGACAAAATCTATAAGTTCATAAGATAAAAATATTACTATACTGTATTGAGTTTATGATATATATTTAAGAAAAAAAAGTATTTATTATTTATAATTGCCTAATCATTATAAAAATAAAAATTATTAAAATATATTTTTGTACTAAAATCTATATATTTTAACTTAAGTTATATAGTAAAATTAAAGTTGTATAATTATAAAATAAATAGTTTTTGTATTTTGCATATTAACATTTCTTGAATATTATACTTTTATAATTAGTATTAGATTAATAATATTTTAATTGTTGATAATTTTCTAGTCTAGGTTCTATTAATTCCAAATATTAAAACTCGTTTTATTGAAGCAAAAAACTAATATACGTAGTAATGGGTAATACACTGCTACAATTAAAAAAATTTAATAGATTACCTGTTAGTGACCCATTGATAGGGTATAACAGTAACCAAATTCAACAACTGCATAAAATATGTTTTCAAGTATGTGATACATTTACGATGTTTAAGAGTGATTTTAAGAAAATCTTTGATGGAAAAAATAGCTCTTTATTCAGTGTATTTGATTAAGAAAAAAAAGACTAAATAGATCCCATAGAATTGATGGCTGGAATTATTTTGTTTTCAGATTAAATGCTTTTTTCTAAAAAGCTTTAAGACTTGTTTGATATTTTCGATTTGAATGAAAAAGATTATATATCATTTATTGATGTTTAATTTATAATTTACTAGTGCCTTACTGCGACTATTAAGATATATTAAATAGATCTTAAGAAAATATAGATTGATGAATAAGATGTTTTAAATTTGATGTCTAAAGAATTTTCAATTCAATAAGAGATAACCTTTTAAGATGTTTTAAACTTTTGTTAAAATAACATCGCATTTAGTTAATTTTTTGCTTATATAAAAAAGCCCCTTCCCTTAAATCAAGATGATGATAATTTTTAAAATTAATATTAAATTGATAAAGCTAATTTATTGTAGCCTGATTTAGACAGCAATGTTTTTACTTATTAAGAAAAATATGATAGATCATAGTTTTTGTATTATTAAATGTAGGAATAGTAGAATATAGAGTAGATGAGAATAAACATGAGCGGAATAATATCAAAGTTGTAAAACCATGGTAAAAGTTAAATAGATTAAGGAATACTAAAATAAGATATAAATGTTGAAAAGTCTTGGGTATATGGTTTTACGTGCACTGGGGTTTCGAGGCCTATTTAATTCATTAAAGAGGAAGGCAAAAATGTAAGTGTTATAATTTTAAAATAAGTTCATTAATGTAACTTCGTAAATAATATATAATTAAAGAAATCAGATGAAATGCTATTGTATTTTGTTGGGTGCTTAATCATAATTTATTTTCCTAACAAAAGAGTATAGAAATATTATGGATTTCATAAAAATTAGATTTCTTGTATTTCTAGATCTTATTTAGAACCATTTATTGCATCTGGAGAGAATATAAATAGACCAAACATACATGTGTGGTACTAAAAAAAAAATTATTAAATAATATATTATTTATATATAAATATATAATTTTTTATTTGAATAGGGATTGGAAAACTCAACAAACTGTTGCAATTTTATAAACTAATCATACTTCAGGAATTAAATCAATAGAATTTTTTTACAATGGCAGATTTATTGCTTCAATCTCTTAAAAAATCAAATATAATATGATTTTATACATTTTTGATATCCAGCTATAGTAATGTATATATTCTATANATTCTGAATTGCATATAAATTCTGAATTGCAATACATAGATATGGTTATTCCTAAAAATATAGATTTTTTTTTCGATGAAGAATAAAAATAAAAAGTATATTTTTTAAGTTATTGAATTCATATTTATTTTAAAAAATTTAATTTTTAGATATAAAAATAGTACCAATAAATAAATAAAACACATGGGAGTAGCCTAAAACTAGAAAACCAAACGAATGTATAAAAAAATAGAAATATAAAATTTGATTCAGAAAATGCATTTTTTATTTTGACTAAACAAATTATTATAGTGTATTTTTATAGCACAGAATAATTCATTATTAATAATATAGAATAAGAAGAGGAGTTTTAGGATGAAGATTTTAGTACGAAATTATTACTATTATAAATAATAAATAATATTTCTTATACATCATTTTTCCACTATTTAAGAATGCTTTACCTCTTATACCAAAAAAAATTCTTAGTTAAATGATAGCAGTGAAATAATTTCAGAAAATATGAGCAGAGTGAAGAGTCCATAGAGTGTAAAAAATGATGAATCATAAAATTAGCTAGTAATAATTGCAGGCCACGCAAATAAAGTGAGTATATGGACTAATTTTGAATATTAAAATACGATAGAAAGTAAAGACACAATTAAAAATATTTTGAAGAATTATAATTTAATATAAATAAGTAATTTAATTCCTTAAAAGTATCAAAATCTTAAACATCCGATCTAGTGGAAAAATTAGAATGTTTGAAAGATGGTTTGCTTGTTGCTATTTATAATTAAGATTCTAAAGCATATTATATTTAAATTTACGATTAAAATGTATAGTAGATTTTGCATGAGATAAATATGGAAAAATGCTCTCTGAGACTTATAAATCCTAATTTGAGTAGTATTCAAGCATTTATAGAATTGCACTAATTTTTTATAATCACTTTAGCAGGAGATATAGTTTAAATTGAATTGGAAGATAATTTATAAAATATAAAGTCTAAAAGCTTAGTAAAACACGTTATAAAGATTTTTGGCAGAAATAATTATCTTTAATCTTTGAATTATAATAATCAAATGTAGTTATTATAAGTGAGCTAGCATGGAATTGTTTAAGTAATAGATACAGAAAACAAAAATACATCAAAAATTTATTTTATAGAAAACTAAGAAGATAATTTTAACTCATAAGACAAAGATAAAGTTAACACAGTAGAAAGTAATTAAATAATTTAAATAGTTTTATATTTTATTATTTATTAATGATTATGTTTATTTTCATATTTAGGTATTAACTCTGCTAATTTACTAGTAAATAGTTAAAAGTTATAATAAAGTTAAGAAAAATTTTTATAACCTACTGCGGGAGATACTATTTTTGTTGATGAATAAGAGTGTTCTATTATAGGATATCAAAATGGGCATATCAAAGTAAAGAAAAAAATTATATGAGATATATTTTTACTAAATATGCAATTTTTATTAAAACTAATGTAGTTTATCAGAGTAAATTCTAAGCATCAAGATAGAGAAGACTCTCCACATAGTTCCACATATAAAGTAGCCAACAAAGGAATAAATACTCCAAGATAAAATAGGGGGAAGAATTAGAGCAGATCCTATGATATTTTATAAAAGTAACACCAGTTTGATTTTACAACAAGTGCAGAGAGATAAAAATAGCAAAATGGTGGAGAAGAAATTGAGATTGATTTTACCGAATTAAATGATAAAATAAACTTCGTGAAATTTATTTCTGATACAATCATAATGGTTCTTTCTTAAAATGGGAATATTTATTTTATAGAATTTTTAAAATAAAATGAAGAATATCTTTAAATAAACAAATAAATCGCCTTAGAAGAAGGAGAAGTTCCTATTCTGGTATAATTTTAGACGGAATTTAATTGCGAAATAATAACTGCGAATTTATAATTCTATAAACTTGATGTGAGAGACTATTCTTTGAAAAAGGTGGCAGGAGATGATAAAATTCAATCTGAGTATGTGAATATCACTGGAAATTATAGTGATAAAAATTATGATCCTGAAAAATGTTTACAATACATAATCTAGGTTGGTGGATTTCCAGTTTAAATTTTGGCTTTTCAAAACAGAGTATACTATTATATAATATTATATATGTATATTAAGGATTATAAATTAATACATATAAGGTCTTAATATATAAAGATAAGAGTTGGTTAAATTTTGATTGTGGCAATTGTTTATTTGGACACAGTTCTGAAATAACTCAGGTTATTGTTAATCAAAACTAGTAGGTAATAACTTTCTTTTTTTAGATTATAATTACTTGGAAAGGTGTATATAGTAAAAAATTTATCAATCATTATTTTTAGTGCTTTTACACAATTGGAAAGGAAGATCAAATGATAATTGAGTTTTAAGTATAAATGGAATAGTTAAATTCTAAACACAAGGAATAGTAGTTACTATAACCAATTATTGGTACAAAGAAAATATTATTTTTTATATAATTTACCTTTTCTAGTGTAATTTTTATAACAAAATTTAGGTAAAAATGAAGGAAAATCTATTTAAGATGAGCATAATATGCCATTTTTAAAAAATTTAAACGATGAAGTTTTGATAAATGAAATTGTTTATTGCCATACCTTTGAAAAATAAAAAAAACTATCAATTTAATATAATAGCTATTAAGTAAAAAATTCTTTAGCATAATTTTCTGGAATAAACCATGATAAGGCTCTTCAAATTCACCACAATTCTTTCATTTAAGATTAAAGATCTTCTTTATTCAGAAATATTTAGTAACTTTAATAAAGATCCTCTATCATGAATGCCTACAGAGAAACCACGAACAGAAATAGTGTTTGTATTATATATTGGAATAATAAAATTTTTTAAAAATCTTGAATAATTAATTATTTTTTTTATTTTCAGCTGATATTGGTTCTAAATCAGAAATAACTGTTTCAAATGATAATTGGAGTCAACTATAATCATAAAAAAATTTAAAAATTAAAAGAGAAACGCTTAATGAAATAGAAAATGAAATATTTGATAAAAATACATGTTTTAGAGTTCCTGCCCTTCATTTGCAATTGAAATCTATTTAAGGTTTAAAATAATATTTTATTTCAATTTTTTCTCATTAATAAACAAAACTTGATTGATTATAAATATTTTTTTGTTATCGTTAGGGTTTGTAGGTTTTTCCTCAAGAAGATCAATAAGATATGTTCACGATTTTTTCTCAGATTCAGAAAATAAATATATTTAAAATTTCAAGCGTTAAAATATGAAAAATCAGTATGAAACTCCTGTCTCTTACTACAAGTATATTTATTTTATATAATTTGAAATTTACTATCAATTTTGTTAATAAATTTACCCTTTATTACCTAAGTCATATTTAAAAACTTAATAAATTATGTCAGATTTCAGAATACTTTGAATAGTTTTAATAAACAACTACTTAGGCGTCAAATGACATGACCAAGTCCCGTTAGACACCAGCGAAAAAAAAGAAATATCACTAGTATTTTAGTCGAAAAAATACTGGCCTTCCATATGATGTGTGTCACGAAGCATGTTAAAGACTTTTAATTTATTTTTCATCGAAATATATAATAGTTAAAGACCCTATAAGCAAGTAAGAATATTATTATCAAGGCCATGAAGAATCAGTAAATTGCTTAGATGTGCATCCAAACAAATATATTATAGCAAGCACAGAAGTAAAATTTAATATATCGGAAATAGTAAAATATTAAATTTTGAATTTATTATCAATTTTTAATTTACAAAGATGGCTCTTTACCCTCAAATTCATATTTGGAGTTCACTTTTTTGCTAAAAAACCATAAAAAAAATTAATACTCATCACTAAAATAGTATAATGATATTGCGATTTTCCCCTGATGGAGAACTGCTAGCTTCAGTTTCTACAGATGAAAAATCCTCAATTCAAATTTCACATTGGAAATCTGGAACTGTATATGGATTTCGAAACTCAGGACAATATAAAATATTTGATTTATGCTTTCATCCTAAAAAATAGAATGAATTCGCAACAGGAAGCATAAAAAATATAACTGTTTGGTAAATATAGGATCGAAGCTTAATTAGAATTTAAGTAACAAAAATTTTAATTATATTTTAATCAAATTAAATTAAATACCAAAATTTTACCTCTAAAATATATATAATTAAAAGACAATCAATTTTCATGAAAATTATCATATTGTTATGTGCATAACGTGTATATCCTATCTCAATTACAGTATGCATAATGAAGAAATTTTTAGTGATATAATTGCAACTACAAACTATGGTATTTCTTCATTAAATTTAATTTTTCATTAAAATAATTTTACTATAAATAAATAAATACTAAGGCGATTTGCTTATGGTGACTGGCGGAAGCCTCATTACTATAAGGGAGAAAGCGCATGATAAAATGATCAATTGTATGAAAGTTGTTGAATTATTTCAGTCCTAAGCCTTAATCATAACATGTGGAGAAGATGAATATTTGAAGTTATGGGATGGCAAATTTACGTGTATAGCTGAAATTAACCTAAGAGGAATAGTATATTTTTAAAAAATTCCGAATAAAATTCATATTTCCCCTTAATCTGTTGATTTATTTTTATGTAAATCTCCTGCTGATTATTCTTCTTTAATCTCTGATTAAAAGTAGTTATTACAAACAATATAGATAGTTTATTTATATTAATAATTAATGAAAAAATTAAAATTAAATTGTCCTAACAGCCCTCCCAAAGATGAGAGTCTGCTTCATCCTGTTTTAGTTTTCGCTACAAGAAATGGAGATATAATAGAGGGAAAGTTTGACTTGAAAATACCTAATTTATATACAAAGTTTAACAGAAGGAATTCTCGAAATTTTAAAAATTTAATTACCAGGACCAACTCATTTACTCAATAAAACTTACCCTAGGAAGACTCTTCTTCTGACAATGAAGATGTAGTAGATGAAACTCCCCATGATTATGGTGACACAGGAACAATGAGTTAAAGCAGAAAAAATAAGGGATTTTCTGATTTCAATGACTAGTGGGAACTTGCCAAATAAGAATTGAAATTTGTATTTAAAAGAGTCATGAAGAGTCCGAATAGTTAGGTAAATAAAAAATTTTATAATATAAAGTAATTCAAAAATTAAATTTTTTTAGGAATTTCATGTTAGTCGAAAATTGAAAAAAGTATTAATTACTTTTTTAGAAGGGGAAAATGATATAATGATATACACAGGTGATGAAAAAGTAACTTAAAAAACTATACTATTTTCGAATACTACTATTAAAGCTAATTCTATTTATAGATTATATCGTTTAGAACAATTGGCACAGATGAAATTATATAAGAATTTTATCTAGACTATAGTGTTAACTCAATAAAAAGTTTACATAAAAATATTTTTATTGTGGGAAATGAAAGGGGCCAAATTCTTATGTACTAATATAAAATTGGGAAAGAATTCGAATTTAATTTAAAAACTCAAAAAGATAATGAAATTCTAATAATTTAAAGTCTTGATCTTATATAAAATATAAATAATAATTTGATAAATTCATGTAAATATTTTTTTATAAAAAAAAATAAATGACTTTTTGTATTTACATTGATTGATTAAAATAATAATTTAAATAGCTGTGTTAAATATGACAATATCTGAAGATAAAAGTTATTTGGCAGTCTCTTTTGATCCAGCTCACATTGAAAAACAAGTATCTGAAAGCTCTGTAGTCATATTATACAAAATCGAATAAGATGCTATATAATCAGAAAAAAACATAAGCCCTACTCAAGAAAAGACATAGGATTTTCCGAATGTAGGACAAGATGCAAATAATTCATGTGAAGGCACAGAAAATAATAAAGCAGAGCATTAAAAATCTATTAGTTAGTAAAATATTGGTTAAAAATGTGCAGATGATTAAATATAAACTCCAACTTAAAAAGATTGGATGGCTGAAGCCAACTAATTTTATGCTAAATTGGAAACTTCATAGAATAATACAGAAGTTAATAAAAGTTAAAAATAGGTACTTACTGAAGAGAGTTTATCTATGAAGCAAAGTGCAGTGATGTCATTACCAAAAATACGTTAACTTAAAGAAATACCATGTTTAAATTATATGCAAATGGACAAATTAAACGTTTCTCTTACCGCTGTAATTTTTATGAATTTTTATTTTTTTTAGAAACTAATTTTTCATTAAATAGGTTTACCATATGAGCTTCACAAATGATTCCAAATATTTAATATTATACTATTAAGATATATACCCAAATATGGAAAGAGATAATACAGACACTAATGCAGTATACAGAATATGGGACATTGAAGAGTAAAAAGAGGTAAATTTGGATGGATTTATATATGGATCATCATTAGCTTCTAAGTAAGTATTTCATTATAAAATATTAATATTGAATTGAAGAAAATATTAATTTTAATTAAAATAAAAGGTATATATTAGCAAATGATTTTACTGGAAAATGGGCGAACTTAATTTAATATTAAAAAAGTTACAATTAAGTTGCTGAAAAATAGATTGATTAGCAATTTTTTATTAGTGAAATGGGAATTTTTTGTGATTCGATAATATTGGGGGGAAATAATGGAGATATATTTATATTAGATAATTTAATTTTAATATAAAATTTGAATAAACTGTCTTAAAAAATGGAAATCTAGTAAAAAATAGATATTTAAAATAAAATCAATGTTTCTGATGATGATTCTTCATTTGATTCAAAGATGTCAGAGGAAGAATTAAAAAAGTAACCAGGTTATTAATAATAATAAATAAATTGAATTTTATTAGTTCTATTTTTTTATTAAGATGGTAAGAAAAGCAAACATCGAAAGCAGTCAAAAGAGCAAAACAAATCACTGAAAATGAAGAAAAAATATAGGAAAACAAAACTTAAATATCTTAAATAGAAGGTGAGATAAAAAAAATAAAATATTATGCTAAATCATTTAAAGGCTTTATCTCATTTATCAATTAAATGGAGATAGATCCGAGTTAAAACTTTTTGTATACGACTGGTTTAATAGATGAATGTGTTTTAAAATATTAAATTGAACACAAAATGTGGAGAAACAGTTATTTGACTAATTTTACTAAATATCGTGAATAATGCATTTAGTATCCTTTACTAAACTATTTCAATATGCCTTACGATTCCAAATAATATATAAATTAAGTATACAGTCCTAGATCTCATATTTATAGAAATGAAAAGAGTGTTTAATGTGTTGAAATTCCCCCAATTCGTTTGGATATCCACTGTATTTTGGGTAGGTCGTCATACAATTTTAGAAACAATTTAATATATGATTCTCAATGCAGAATCTTAAGCATTGTAGGAGGAAATTTTGTTATACAATATGAAGCTGATCTTGAAGAGGAAGAATAATAGTAGCCTTAAGAACCTGGAATAGAAGCATCTTAAATGCTCAAAAATAAAGATGACTCTATAAGCTCTTCTATCACCAAATACCTAATTTATAAACCGAATAAATTAGCTCCAAAAGACTAAAATTACTAGATATCTTGTATATTCCTGGAGCACTATCATCTAAGGCAGTTTTTATTCTTCGCCACCACTGAAATTAATGCGAAAATAATCCTGTGGGACTTAACAAGCTTCTAATACATCGACCAAATGTAATTACAAGGAGTTTTACAAATTTCCTTGTTGAAGGTAAAGGACAGAACCAGCATGATTTGTATTGGGATAAACGCAGAACTCCAGCAACAAATATTTTACATCAACTTTTAAGAAAAGGAAATAATGGCTGTGTGTGATTTTTATCCTTCATACAAATGTCAGATCTACGACATTGAATTCCACGTTAAAACCTCCAACATGTTTTATGCGTGCGGGGAAAATTTTTTGTGTTTATATGAATTGCAAGGTCGTACTTTAGTGGAAAAGCTCTTAAATATAGAAAAATAAAAACAAACCCAAGAAAAAAAGCAACAAAAAAATAGTTTATCTGCTTTTAAAAATAATTCTTAGTCGCGATTTAGTGTAGTATCTTCTTTAGAATCAAAGAAAATTGAATCTATTAGGAATACTCACGTAAAATTTAATAGTTCGAGAATTATTACAGAGATTTCGGAATAAGAAGGGGAAATAATAGGGGATCAGAATCGGAAAAATAATAAAATAGGCGTTCAGATATCTCATTTGGCCCCTACTTCTTCCCACAATAGAAGTTCTACGAATCCATAAAGTTATGCATTAGTATAAAATAAAGAAATATCAATTTTAAGATCAGAAGTATCGATTGAAGATAATAATGAAGAAATAGAATAAGAATTACCAAAGATATCAGAAATATCTGTGAAGAGATAACCCATTTCAAAGAAAATTGATAAATAACAATATCAACACGATTATTAGTAATAAATTTTGTATACTTCTATGACCTTTGTTTAAGAAGCTTTGATACTACTCCGTATTGATGGATACATAACTTTATATGATGTTTTGTAAGACGAATAAATTACTTTCAATTAGTAAAATATGGGTAATACTAAAAGACAAAAGGTAAAAGTTGTAGAATTGGACAAAAATGACAAGCTTATTTGTATAAATGCAATAAAAAATTCCAATATTTTTGTTGTGGGATCGACTTATGGAAAGATTACAATATTAAAACTTTTGATTGATATTTATGATCATTTTAATTATAAGTTAGAAACGGTGTACCAATATGACTTAGTAAATTATTCATTTTAATCAACCTAATTTAAGTTTTCACAGTAATAATAATAATTTTCCTATTACACCTAAATTTCAAAACTGATAATATTATTTTAATTATCAAAAGTAATTTAGAAAAAAAGTAATACCCACAGATTCAAGTTTAAAGTTTATTTATAGGAAATGATAATAGTAATCTCTTAGTGGGAACAAGATCTGGAGAAATATTTGAATTTGAAATATTCTTTGACAAAACAGAATATACAGATTTAGCGAAAGATGATCTGCTAATTGGAAATACCTTTAGTAACAACAACTTTGCTACTCCTAAACATATCTAATTTACAGGTTTTATGATATTACTACATTGATTATTTTCATTATAATTATTTCAATTTATTAAAAATAATAATGTTAATAATAGGCAAAGATGTAAGATTTTTATTAACAATTGATTCTGAAAATTGGGTTTAGTATTTTGATATAATGAATCAATATTTAATTTACACTTTTTAAATTTAAAATGACAATGTAAAATAATTAAAAAAAATGACTACATGGGGACATTTCATGATCGTTTGTGAATATAAAATAGAATTTTACATTTGTATTAATGAGAATATAGAGATTTTCAATTAAATGACATTTAAAAAGAGGAGAATTACGGCATGCCAATTGTCTAATGATGATGAAAAATTTTTAGCAGTCGGATTAGATAATACCAAAAATGAAGACTATAGTATCGAAATTTATAGAAAAATCGATCAATCTTAGTACTAGCATATGACAACGATCACAGATTTTATATAACATAGAATTGAGCAACTAGTATTTTCTAAGGAAGATAAGTTTTTGTGTTATAAAGAATTTATAGAAAATACATAAGAATTTTATAACCTTCAAACATTAGAAGTTATGAAGCACAAATAAGTAATAAATAATAAAATAAATGTATTCTATTGGTAAATGAAAAATAATATTGATAATTATATTTATATAGAAAGAAGAAACTTAAATAAAGTTTAAGAAATAACAGCAGTTGCTAACCGATAATTTATATTAAATTGAAAATGTAAAGCAAGCTCTCTTACTTAAAACTGATATATATAATTCAAATAATTAAATTAATAATGTTGTGAGAATAAAAAAAGATTTTTTCGTAGTTACTGATTCACAGGGTATATTGAGAATTTTTAGAAGCACAGATAATAACGGCCAAAATAACAATGGGGAATAAACTCTAACTTTTGTTTCTTCATACTGTCATCACTTAAATGATATAAGTCAATGCTTACTATCTTAAGATCTTCAATATTTAGTTAGTTTTTCAACTGTAGATAAATGCATCTTTGTATGGAGAATATTCGAAGATACAAAACATGCTCCACAAATGGATACTGTTTTGAAGATTGAAAGTTCAAGTTTAAAAGGAAGTTACACTTAACTAGGAAATTAGTGAAACTAATTTATTTTTCAATGATTTTAATATAAACTGATAATATAATAATAATTAATTATTTGCATTTCAAATAAATGTTTCTTTAGTAAATCAATTATAAATCTTCTTTATGAATAAAAATATTTCGCCTTTTTTATTAGAATGTTAATTTTATTTATGTATATTATTTAAATTTTATGATAAAAAATTATTTAATTTTTAATTATATAATTGTAATAAAAGGGTATTGATTAATATATAAATATAATTTCATTAATGTGAATTGTTTTATAATAAACTTTCCTTTATTTAACTAGAGGTCATTATCGATTTATTCCCAGAAGCTTATGAGATAAAGAGAGGCTCTTCATCATCCGTTTATATGAACGAATTTCTATAATCATATATTTCTTTTTTATATGCAAATTATTTTTTAAATCTAAATCCCATAAGAGCTCCCTTCATAATTATGTTAATAAAAGTAAAAATATAAGATAATCCAAACGAAAATCCAGTATTCATTTCTATTTATTTATTGATTCCGAAGCAAAGGTAAACAAATATTATCAAAAAGTATGCAACAAACTATATTAAATACAAAAAAAGAGCTTTTAATCCTATGCCTTTAGTATTTGCATCACTGTAAATATAATTTATTTTATTTTAATTAAATAGAATAAGTTCTTTTTTATCTTTATTATTGCTATCACAATATATCTATTTGGTAGATTTCATTTATCTTTTTCTTAATGAAACGCTTTTAATCCTTTCCTGTTTTTAAAATATGAAAAAATATATCCTGGCTGTCCAGATGATTTGAAGTAGAAAGGAAATGCTGAAAAAAATAATGGCCATTATACCTAAGTCTCTAATATATTAGAATAGCTGGATGCATTCTTTATTTTGCTTACAAATATCCTCTTAAATAACAGAGGATAAAAATGAATAATACTTTCCTTTATATCTCACATTTATAAAAGAAGTGAATATTTTCTCATTCATAACAATTGGAGTGAACCAATTTCCGATGAAAATTGTTGCGAATAATGTTATTAGAATGATCCAACTCAAAAAGTATATTAACAAGTATATTGTTATCTAACATTTAAATTTTTAAGGATAATGTAGTAAATACTTTTCTATATCTTCTTCATCAATCGAATTTATGTAATCTTTCTCTAAATTTTCAAGTTATTTAGATATTTGTATTTGGCCTGGAGTTTTATTTTATTCTTCTTCTTCCATAATGTAGTTATTTTTATATATTTAATTAATTATCAAACTGATTTTAATAACCCAGTAGAGTTGACATGATAATAATGTTAATATATATATATATTTATAATTCTAAAATTTAAATTAAATTTAAATAAATTTATTTTATAAAAATAATAATTAAGAAATTTTAATTGTGTTTATTTTAAATTATGTTTATACATCTCTATTTATGTCATACTAATTTATTATATCTTAAAGTTAAAAAATTAAATATATTCATTAAAAACAATATTTATATTATTTTTTAAAATATTTATTTTTATTCATTTATTTGTACTCTAATATTTTAAATGGTTTTAAGTTTATGGAATTTATATTTTTATGTGCAATTTGTTTTTAGTATAATTATCTTGAGCCTTAATTCTCATAAAAAATACATAAAAATTAAATCATCATAAAAAGAATTTATAAAATAAAAAAAAAAAATTAGTTTTATTTAAAATTTATGAAAACTAAATTATATTTCATATTTATTATTAGTTTATTTTTTTTCCTGACCAAATAAGAATAAAAAAAAACATGCGATTTACAGGCAGAGTGGAATGGAAAACTAACAATTGTCACACATAAAGGATAAAAAGAAATTATTTCTTTGAAAGCTGGTTCATTGTTTAGCAATTAATAAGTTATAACATTTATTATGCATATTCCATTTAATGACAAATTTGAATAAACTTTATTTATTGAAGGTACGTGCTTTGAAAATCATTTAAATTTGCATGATACTAGTTATTATAATGTAAATTGTTAGGGAATAGCTCAACAAAATAGTAATCAAGTTATCTTAACTTGCAATTACCCCCAAGGAATATATACATATGAATTAATAAACTTCATGATTTAAATTAAAAATAAATATGAAACATAAATAAGAAAATAAATATTATATATGATATATAATAACGCATAATTTATAATTAAATAGATATAGACTTATTATACTTCATAAATAAATATGTTTCGTAGAAAATATATTAAATTTTGCAAATTCTAATAATGCTCATTTAAAATATATTTTATTAGTAAATATTAATATATTATTAGGAGTTTATTATTTTTCAGAGTTTAAATTATTAAAATCTTCAAAAATAAATTCTAATAAATCATTACAATTATTAATTCCATTTTGATACTATTTTAATAATCTCGCTTTTTGATATTTTGGAGACCACATCTTTAAAACGAATAAATTCACTCTTTAAAGCATTTAAATATCCATTTTTTTATTTAAACATATTGCTGTATTATTCATTGTGACTGTTTACTAAACCTATATAAAGTGGAGGCATTTATTATTGAGATTAACTTTTAGCTTCTTATATCCACTTCTCTATCTAGTTAATAATTTCATCTTTTTTTAGGAAAAAGTGGACTTTAACTATATCTTCAAACTGCTTGGGAGGGTACAATATCATTTAGGTCATTGCAAATTTTACTGTTCCAAATCTTACAATATTACAATATCCTTCATTAATTGCTCTTCCTCTTTCAGTAGCCTTTTCTGTTTCATGGTATGGTTCATTAAAATATACATCATTAGTCATTACCATTGACTATATCGCCATTAAAACTTAGTGTAAATTTGTTGTAGAAGGCGACCATGTTTCAATTGCTTCTCCACGCCATGTTCTATAGAGAAATTAAAATATTGTATTGATAAATAAATAAGTAAATAAATAGATTGATATATTATGAATTAATACCCTAATAAACTTAAACACACATATCCATTTGTATATAAATTTGGATTAAATCTAATTTAATTTCCTCCAGTTGTCATCAAATTCACTAGAGGAGGTTCTTTTATTTGTTTAAATAATAATGTATCTTTAAAATTATATAGTAAATAATTATTGTTATACTTATGGGATATTCATCTTTAAAAAAAATGTCAAATAAAAATAAACCATTTGCATATGGAGTATCTTGGCTTCCAACAATAATACTTTTCATAATATCAGTTCTAGTCTTTAAGAAATTATTTATGGTTAGTATTTTAGAAAAATTATAAAATACAATCTATACTTATTCATAGCAAACAAAAATTGAATTGGTAATTTAAACAGGTAAATTTCGTTTTAGTTAAATGAGTTCTTTATTAATTCGTTATGTCTTTTTAACATTAGAGTTGTTTTTTAAAAACTCTTTATGGTAAAAATGGTTTTATTTCCATTACTTTTCTTCAGATCCTATCATATTCATTACTTTTAAATTTTGGCTTATTAAAATTTTAGAATAATTTTCATTTGTTAATTCAATGGCTTCCAAATTTTACTAGTTAATTTCTTAATCCAACATTTTTAATTCATTTTAGCATTTATCATAATCTTACAAAAGAATTTTCTATTATTTTTGCTTAACTTCAGAATTTATTTCATAGTCCTGATGTTTAGAACAAAGACATCCCATAAAAATAAATTTATTTATTTATTTATTTTCTGTAATATTTCAATTGTTTGTAGTTTAATTCTTTTAAACATATTACAATTAATAAGAAAGATAGAATATAAAAAATAATAATTTTTCTATTTCTTATTAAATACGATTACTCCATAATAAAGTAGTATATTTATAAAATGTATACTATTGAACATCTGGGTTAATTAAATTTCGAAATGCTACCTAAGGAGAAACACACCAAAACTGTGATATTTCTTCATGGATTTGGAGGCACTGGCCTGGACTTTTAATCAATTTTTCAAAATGAAAATCTTAATCCCTTCGACTCTAATACTAAAATAATATTACCTTCTGCACCATTAAAATACACAAAAGCAGAAATAGCTTTTAAAATGCACTCGTGGTTTGATATATCATCCCATGACTTTTAAATTTAAAATTTGAAGCACCAGACTTTTTCTGAATCTGATCTTAAAGTGATTTATATATATATAATTTCATTTTTAAGTATTTAATTTTAAAGAATATACTTATATTTTGTAGGAATCTGCAGAAATTATTTACAAAATTATTGAAAAAGAATTTACAACTAATTAAAATATAGAATTGTATTTAGGAGGTTTTAGTTAAGGAGGATTTCTAGCTGAGTATATATTTGTTTCATTTATAAAATATAAAATAAAAGGTCTGTTTTTATTTTCTTGTATTTCTCCTGCTTTTTTATCAGAAAAGTTCAATTCTTATTTAGAAAAGTAAAGCATAGATGAACCAAACATTTTTGTATTTTAAGGAAAGTAAGATACGTTAATTCCTTATAAAACGGCATTAGATAGTCATTATAAATTATTTAGTAATTTTAAAAAGAAAATTGCATTCATTTAAGATGATAATGCTGGGCACTTTATTTCTAATATCGGGTGGTTATAATTAAAAAAATTTTATTCATCAATATAGAACTGATAATAATAAAAGAATATTAAAATTTAAAAAATATAAAATGTAAAAAAAATAAAAATAAAATTCTTATATATGCTTTAATTTTATAATATTATATTTAAATCGACTGATTACTTATTGAAAAACTAATATATTTTTCAATATGAAATTAACATTACAATGTGTCTTATAAAACTAGAAATTTAGATCTTTTATTTTAAATAAATAGCAATTTATTTACAATTTATTAGGTAGGTATATACCTGATTTATGAGGAATAAAAATCTAATTGTTTTTATTATTATTTTATGTATAATTAGCAAAAAATAATAAATACTATTTTCTAAAGAAATCAATAAAACAAAATAATATGGATATAAAATAAAAAGACCCTGATATATCATTAAAAAATATATAAAATATTTAATAAATGAATTCGAAAAGTTTGGAATTAACAGAAAGGCTCAGATAAGATAAAATAGAAAGCGAAAGAAGAGAATATATAGACTATTATACAAGTATTATTAAAACTCTAAAACTAAAAAGTAAAATGTAAAGTGATGATACGACATAAGGAAGTTAACAAGGACATCTGTAAGAACAAAACAATAATGAAGTTTAGGAAAATAAATAAAATATTTCTTAAAAGAGTTAAAGACAGGTTATAAAAAAAGTTTAGAAAGCATTGAATGGATAAAATGATATATCTTTCAATAATTCTAAAAGCAAATAATCAATATTCCAATAAAATAAAAAAAGAAAATTTTATATGACACAAAAATATTCAGAAAATTAATAAATTCATAATAATATTACCTATAACTAATAAAGTAACTAAATAAAATAATAAATTAATACACCATAAAAGACATAGAATAATGGAAATTAAATAAACCCATTAGGTAGATAAAACAGTTAAAACAATAAAAAAATAAATATAGAACCAAATTAGTAGAATTAAAGAATGGAATAAAATTAAATGAATATAGATGTTTAAAATAAAAGATTAAAAAATGATAGAGAATAAAAAAAAATATTTAAATTAAAAATTTTAATAATAATAAGAACTAAGTATTAATAGATACATTCGATTAAAGTCCTAGAAATAAATTCAGTGAAATGGACCGATTGATAAATAAGGAAAATTATATTAATTATATAGATAAATCATTAGTGAAAAACATTGGTGGAAGCAAACACATACATATACATATTTAGGAAATTCATAATTCAAAATATTCAAGCAGAAGCCTATCCCCTAATTAAGGGGTTTCTAACTCTATTCCTGAACTAGTATTAAAATCTAGGTATTCAATTGAACTATCGCCTAAACAAGCTTATAATACAAATCAAATAAATTTACAATAAAAGGAAAGTAATAGAGAACGTTAGAGTATAGATGATCTGTATAATGTTAAATAAAATTAATCAGATTTTTAAAATGAGCGTTTGAAAAAATAGATATCATTGTCCTCTTATAACAACTAAGATTCCACGACTATTGGACAAAATACTCCTCATATTAGACAATAAGATTAAGTTAAACCTGATTTTCATTACTATTCCAAATCGAAAAGTAGAAATTTATTTGGAGGGGAATCACTAGAACTTACCACATATTCTCCCACCATACCAATCAGTCCCTCTATTCAAAATATTTAAAATAAAAATACTACTCGGCCATTTTCTTGTAAAAGCTATCGCAGCTAAAGAAATAACTAATGCTAATAAACTCAAGATTATTATATAGATACGAATGGTAAAAGATTTTTAAAGTCATAATAAAATTCCTTCAGGGCAAGATAAAATTCAAATTTTTCATATACATAAAATAATAATTAAAATGCCCCATTTAGCATGAAAGAACTCAATGACTTTTATAAGCATAAATATGATAGCTAAAAGTAATAAAAAAATATTCATTCCTCAAAAATGTAAAAAATAATTTCTTAAAATCTCCGAAATTATAATACGAAAAATCAAACCAAATTAAATAGTAATAATAATTCTTTAGATATGTCTGGCATACTTATATCTAATTTAAATTATCAAAAATTTGATTTTAATGATAACATACTTTAAAGTCCTAGAGTTTCAATAGAACTTCCAAGTACTCTTTAAAATTTCAGAAAAACTGCTCCTATAATATCAAAATATAATACTCCTAGTAAAATTAGAAACCAATACTAAAGAAAAAATGCTTTAAATTAAACTATTAATTTTCACTGATGTATATAGGTTATACACTTTATTATTTATAAATATATATTCATTTTACTTGTATAAAAATATAAAAATATAAAAAATCCAAAAATATAAAAATATATTTTAAATAGTTTATATTAAGATTGCTTGTGTTTAATATTTTAAATTCGTATATTTATGTTTATTTTTAATTATTTAGTTTTCTCACATTTATATAATATATTTAATAACTCATAATAATTACTGAATTAAAAAAATTAAAAAAAACTATTTTAATATTAAAGGAAAAATATGGAAAAATAAAATAAGCATTTACATAATTAGCATATTGAAAACATAAAAATTGTAAAATAATAAAACATATAGATATGTTGGCTTGCAAGCAAATAATTATAGTTAAATAAAGATGATTTAAGCTTAATTGATAATAAAGCTGTTAGATAAGGTGCATTAGGAGATTGCTTTTTAATTTCTTCAATAATATCATTATTAAATAAGTAAAATATTAAAAAAATATTAAATTATGTTTAGAATAATATAAATAACTTAGGTATCCAAAGTTAATACAAAGTATGATACTGATTGATTAGAAAGTTATATAAAATGATGAATGAGATTTAATATTTAAAGTAAAACTATTTCTAAATGGAAAAAAAACTGAAATATAAGTTATAGATTAATTTCCATGTGATAAGCAAGTAAGGTACTTAGTTAGTTGTATTTTATATAATTAGTAATATATTTTACTATAAAGACCCAGAGGTTACTATTTGGCTAGTCTTTAAATAATTCAATTGAAATTCCAGTTATTGAAAAGGCTTTTGCATAAATATACGGAGGATATGAAAAATTAGAATCAGGTTTTTCTTTTTTAGTATTAAATCAACTGACAGGATTTCCAACTAGATATATCAATTTAAAAGAATATATAACAATAAAATAAAAACTAAGTCTATTACAAGAGGTTAACAAGTTTAGTATCTAAACATGCCATAGTATTAGATACAAAAAAACTTACTTTTCTTTAAGAATTAGAGTCTTCTCATAGCTATGCATTAATTGAAATTAAAAATAATAATAAAATAAATGAGTTAGATAAAATATCGTTTGTCTTATATGATTAAACATCTAAAAATAAATCTACAATTAATAACCATTTAAATCATATTACCTTAAATTTAGAACAGCTCTTCAAAAACTTTAAATCCATATCTATATCTTTATATTAAGATAATTATTTTTAAAAATCGTTCGATTTTATTTTTAAAGCCTCTCTTAAAGAGTAAACAATTGTAAAAATAATAAATTTGAAAATTCCAAGTATATAAGATATGAAATTGTAGGATAAAATTTAAGCTTATATCACCTTGACTTAATAACTTAATAAAAATGAAAGTCATTAATATAAAATGATAGGATTATTATTAATAAAAAAGTACTAAAATAAAAAATTATAATATATTGAAGGAAATTGTGGAAAATAAAATTTCATTTATATTAACTGTCAATTAGAATAAAATACAGAATATAAAATTGTGGTTTTAATTGATTTATTAGTTTAATAAAGTTATAACATGAACGAAAAGCTAAATATTTCATTTTAATTTAGTAAATTCGTTGATTTAGAAAAAAATATCGATGTTTAAAATTGTGCTACTCTTACTAGCAATGATTAACTTGAATTTTATAATTATTTTTCAAAAATATTTTAGAAATTGAAGCAAGGTCTAGATAGTTATATACTAATATACAATATTCCATAATAATTTAAAAGTTCGATTTTAAATTATGATGGAAACTAACAGCTAATATCAAGATATTAACAAACTAAATAATGCTATGAGTATGGAGGATTTTTATTTTTTGTTTATAAAAATTAAAGTTAATTTATATTAGAAGAAAAATTAAACTTAACAACTAAGTATCTACAGACGTATTATAAAAATGATATGAAAAATTCATCATATAAAGAATAATAAAACTATCAAATCGATATAAGACTATATCCAAATTAGTATGATGTATTATTGTTTAAAATATTAGATTTTAAATATATAATAAATTGGCAGAGTAGCTACGAAGTATAAATTTTTTCTTCTCAAACTGATATAAGCTTACTGGAAAGTAGGTATAAATTCATGCAATTAGAACCGTATGCTAAAAAAAAGAGACAAGTATGAAGATTTTTTTAATTTAACTCATTGATTTTTATTAAATTTATAATTTTAGAATTATGATGTTTATGTTTCTTTTCATAATAATTCAATTGGATAGACATTATTATGGGAAAATCATAGTGATAAATATATTTATATAGAAAAAACGGTTTTATTGTTATAGAATTTAGATATAATAAGTATAAATGAAATAAGCTATGAAAACTACAAAATAAATTAGAATAATTATCTAAAATAACAAGAAAGTACTGAATAAAAGAATGATACTATAGTTATAATGGTTCCTTAAAACAGTAAATTTTATATACATATGAAGGCAATCAACGATAAAGATATTACTAAGGTCAATATATAATATAGTTGTTTTGTAGATTATTTATGAAAATAAATATAAAAATTATTAAAAACCACGAGTTAACAATATTTTATATTTTTATAAGTAATGGATTTAATATTTAACATTTCCAATGTGTTATGATAAATAATATATTCTTTATTAGCCTATTTTAAATATGATTCAAATGCTTTATTAGCAATATTAACAGCAAAAAATAAGCTTGTATTATTAAGCATATAAATTTAAGTAATTTATTAATTTACTATAGCTTGGGAGAGTAAAAAATTTACCATAGATTAATTGGATATATAATTATAACACCTTAAAAATACAATTAATAAATACTATTTATTAAATTAAAAATAATAAATAAATATAAAGAAAAATGAACGCGAGATTTTTCTAATAAGCCTAGTAATCATAACTATAATACAATTAATATTCTATTATATACATATAAGATTTTTCATTAAGTATTTTTATTTATTAATAAACATTTAATTTTATTTTAGCAAAAATGGGAAGAAATTTGGATATGGTCACAAATTTTTCAATTAAAATGAATTTACTAAAAAAGGATCTAAATAATTTTCAACCTATTTAGAGTAAATTTTATTTACTTAGATTTTAATATTCAACGTTATTTAAATTTTTATAAATTTTAATTTTGATAATAAAATATTTATATTAGGACTTAATATGCTAGAACTGAATGTACTTTGAGAATGGCATCCTTAATACAATTAAATAATAGATTTTCTCTTGAAAATCTACTTTCTAATTGCTATATTTCTGAATTAGATTAGGAAGTAGAAGAAGATGAAGACGAATCAAATATGTAATATCAGATTTATATTAAATACTGTATGAATATATTTTTAGTAAATCAATGTTTTTAAAAATTGGAATCATATTGATGTGGTCTTTATATTGATATTGATCGATCATTCTTAAATAACAAACCTTTTAATATATATATACAAATCATTTTAATATTTTTTTTTTATCCTGTTTTTGTATGGAATTAAAAATACATACATAAAAGCAAAATCAATACTAAAGACAGCGCATCCAGTCAAAATAACTGATTCTTCTTATTTTAAAAGGGTCATTAGTAACCCAGATTGTACTATTCATACGGTATACTGAAACTTTATCATTTTATTGTTGTTAGACTATCTAGAGACTTATGATAGTGGTTTTATGCTGAGAAATAATTAGATATGATCTAGCCATTTTAATTTGTCATTTGTTTGTTCAATTTTTAAATAGGAAGGTAATATAATATTTAAACTTATATTAAAATGTAAGCTATAATAATTTAATAATTATGTATTTTTATTATTAGACCTTTTCTCAATTATAAGGAGATAAGTATTGCTTCGGGAATCTAGTGAATCAAATGATTAAATTATAAATATTATTTAATTTATTTTGTATAGATATATCTAATATTCTTGCATTCCCATTTTAGTATTTAATAGTCTATAAATATTAAATAAATAAATGCTTTCATTTGAATTTTATATAATAAACTAACAAACTACAATAAGCATTAACAATTATATTAAAAATTGTAAAAATGTTATTAAAATTTGTAAATAATATTCATACATGAATTAACTATATAATTTAATGGGTCAGAATTTATGATATTTAATTTTATCGCTTAAATTAATTAAATAAACTTGAATATTATTGACTAACTTTATTAATTTTGAAAATTTTTAATTCTTAATAAATAGAAATTATATTTTAAGCAAGTTCCCTCATAGTTACTCTCAAAATATATAATGAATTAAGTATAAGAAAATCCCGATGCAATATAATAATAATAAGAGCATGAGTAATAATTATCTTTAATAATAAATAATTAAAACGAAGAGTAAATAGAGGAATGTAAAGATGTGAAAGAAGAATAAAAAGTTTAAGATATAATTATTTAGTAGTAATAATTTATTAATGAAGAAAGTGAATAAGTATCATAATAATAGCAATAGAACTCTGTTTTTAATAAGAGCAAAAATAATGAAATGGAAGATTATATATGTCCGATTTGTATTTAAATATTTATTGATCCAGTAAGATTTCCATGTACTCATGTATTTTGTAAAAACTGCATTATCAATATGTTTGAAATCGGAATTAAAGAATAGAAGTGTCCGATGTGCAGGAAAGTTATAACAATACCATAATTAAAAAGCAATAGCTTTATTCCAGATAACTTTTTAAATGGTATTATTGACTAGAATTTATAGTAATTTATACAAAAGAACTATACTTCTGACTATTAGAAAAGAAAAAATGAATTGGATAAAGATATGGCTTAAAACTAAAACCAAGTGAAATTCAAATTACTCTACGGAAATTATCATAAATCAAGCAAGCCAATTCAGAATTTGAGTTTGTAATAAATAAGATTTTTATAGCATAAATGGAAACTTTATGTTAAGTAAATATATGACTATAATTTAAAAAATAAATATATAATTTTGTTTTTATTTTAAATAGAATTGAACCAGCTTGTAACCAAAATATAGATTTAAATAACTATATTAGATAAATTAAATTTACGATGCCTCCTCCCTTTAATGTTGTAACTTTAAAGTAAAATCCTTTTGAAATAGTAAAATCGGGGTTTGGAGATTTTGAAATTGAAATAAAAATATTTTGGAAAAAAGAAGTTCCTTTATAAACTTTAACATTAAAACATGAATTAGACTGTTTTGGAGGAAGAGAATAGGCGTAATTAATAAAATTTGAATAAAATTAATAAATTGAATAGAAGTGAGCATTTATAAATAAATATACATACTTATTTTTTGTATTTTTGATAAATTACTTACCTTTAACATTTGATTACTTATTAATTTAATTATAGCTTTAATATTTAAATATATATAAATATATCTATAATAATTTATTAAAATATTAATTAAAAAATATATATCTATTTATAAATTTAATGCATTATATTTAGTCATCATTGTTCTTTTCCATTTTCTGAAGTGTTTTAGTTTTTACTATCTTATTATTCAGAAGTTTCTTTTTTATTTTGATTAGATTCCTTTCCAGAATTTATAGAATAGTTATTTTCATAGGTCTCTAACTCTTACTTCCAATATTCTACTAATTGCTGATTAGTAGGAACTCCTCTTCCACTGCTATATATATCTATTACCTCTTTCATTGCAGAAACACTTCCCCTTTCTGCAGCTTAATGAAAATAGAAGGCTGCTATATCATATTTTTCATTTTAAGAATAAACAGTGGCTATTTAGAAAATTAATAAATGGTTAGTTAAGATAATAATTCTAAATAAATAAACAAACAAATACCTAAACTTTCAATTCCACGAGGGTTCCCAATATCAGCTGACTACTAATAATATTCTATACACATTTTATGGTCTTCCTACACCCCTTGTCCCAGAGCATACATCAGTCCTAACATATTAAAGGCAGGGGCGTAGTTTTATTTTGCAGAATCACTATAGTATTTAAAAGCCGTTGCGGGATCTTTCAATATATTTATAATATAGATATATAGTAACTCTTTATTAAAATTGAATCGTACCTTTTTCCACTCCTCTCCCGAAAAAATAAATATTTCCTAAAATGCATAATCCTCCAGGGTTTCCTTGGTCTGCGGACATTTTAGCGTATTTATAACTTTTTTCATAATCTTGCTTAATTCCTCTATTAAAATTAACATTATTGTTATTTTTGGCCATAAAAAAAAATTTGGTATAAACTAATACTTATCCCCATCGTAATACAACTAAGCCAAGGAAAACTAAGTCCACTATTCTTTCGCAAATTCTGAAATATCCCGCATTTTCTGAATTAATTCGGAAAAATTTCTTTTACTTGTGTGTGAGAATTTATATGCTCCGAGCAAAGTTTCATCGTAAATGAATTAAGTTATTGTTGTCTTTGTTTTGTCTAATTGATCAGAACAGTCCTCTAAGCAATTAAAAATCATTGTTCCTTTTCTTAAATTGTCTAAAAATATCAACTACACTCTTTAATGCTAAATGATCTTTTCCATATCCTTTAATTCAAAAATGTCTGTTTAAAATACAAAAATACGCCAAATAAAAACTTAAATTTTACGACAAATTTATTATATTTAAGATCCTAATTTTCTATATCTAATTCTTATACTTTTTTTCTCTACGAAATGATACGAAATTATTAAAAATGTTTAAAAAAATGGAAATATCCAAAATATAATTTACTAATTATTCAAGTTCTTCTTAACTTGAAATTGATCCCTGCAATGATTTACGCTGCTAAAATCCGTTTGAATTTCTCTCCGGTATAGGAGCTAATTTTTTCTGCTTTATAGTGGGTTTCATCATTTTATTTTATAAAATAACAATTTTATTTTTTTCTGTATTTTAAAAATTAGTGTGTTTTTAAACAGCTTGAGTTTTTAATAATTTAGAATTTGTTAAATTCTTAACTTAAAATAAATAAATTAATTAATTTCAAGAATGAATGAAGAGGAATTACTTAAACTAAATTAAATATTTACAACACTTATTATATAGTTATAAAAATATATATTTAACTAATAATATCAATTTTGGATAAGCATTATAAATTTAATTTTAAAAATTTTATAAATAAAAATTTAAATAATTCAAATGAGGGAATCAATACTCCTTTTAATTTTGAATTAATTTTTACTCTATTTTGTTGGCAATTAAGAAGGAGAATTAACTTAACTATAATACAAATCTATTCCTTCTTTTATTCTCTGAATTGGTAGCAAATTGTTATGAGCATTTCCGGCAAACTCTTAATAATTTTTGTTTGAATTTAACTATTATATCTCTTCTCCACTTTCTTGATTTCTCTCATTATTGGAACCACGCTCTTCCTTTAAGCTACTATTCCGCATAGTTAAACAAATATTCTTATTCGAAAATAGTGACTTTTTTCCTTACTAGTCAATTTCTAAGAAATCAAAGGTTTTTTAATTGTTTTACCTGCTTGTACTTTTCACATCATCTGGGGTTTGCATACTCGATTTTTTATGAAAATTGAATCCGGATTTACTTTTGATTCTTATATTACTTCCAGAAGAAGCACTTTTACTCTGAATCTACTCTTATATGATATGTTTTTATTATTAAGAAACTTTCGTTTCTTTAGCATACTGTGTTGCCATTCCTTGATTGCTCGCAATAATAACTGTAAAATAAATTTTTAATTACGAAACAAAAAACTTAAATAATGAATAAAATGAATAAAAATCTTACATTATTAATTTTAGAGAACTTACTGCTATTATTCTTTATTATTATTATAGTTTGAAAAATAGTTATCATCGAATTATTTTAAGACTTTTCCCAAACTTCTTTTTTTCTAATTTAAGCAATCTCTTTGCTTTTTTACTTATTAAAGATGCTAGACCTAACTTGGCTTTTATTTTTTATTTAAGTCTTCTTTAATCGAAAAAGAATGAGACTAAGTTCTAATTTTGGTAGCTCCCTGCAAAGTATCATTATTGTTATTATATATATCATTAAAAGTATTGAGAGTTATGGACCCCTATTACTATTAAGAATTCAGCAGTTAAGTATCAGAAATTTGGCTTAAACTTTATTTAATATTATGAACAGGCGAAGGTTGCAGAGTTTTAAAAGTTTGAATTTCTTATTGCGGGAGTTTAATAGGCAAAAGTTACATATTATTTTTGTTTTATTGATTGTCCAGGTTTTACGAACTATTGCTAGGGGCAGAAATCCTTACATCTTTTAAATTTTTGTCCTTTTATTTTTGTTTTGTTTGCTCGTTTGTTGATTCTGCAGAGACTTAATTATTTTTTTGCGAATCAAATAAGTTAGAATAGTTTTGGTCTTCTTCAATTTGTAATTCCTTTTTCTCAATTTGCCTTATAGATGTCTTTTGGCTTAAATTAAAGCTATTTCTCTCTGTTTTGCACTGACTTTCAAATAAAGAGCTGGCCTATTCGTGGATTTAAATCAACGGTTTGGAAAATTGATTTTTATCATTTCCTTAATAGCCGCCACTAACAGCTATGGAATTGTAGTTTTCGACCTTATCACCCCGATACTTTCTTTCTGAAAGCAGCGGCCGAATAGCTATCCCCTTTTTGTTGGAATTGAGGTTAGAGTTGCTGCTTGCCTTTTCACATAGATGGTTATTATTATTATAAGGGTCTTGATCTTTCGAAAGTTGAGTTGAAGAAACTTGAATGGGGGAAACGTAATATTTTTCCGTCGTGATTTTCTGCAACTTCTCTTTTTTGGCCTCCTGTTGCTTTCTCATATGATGGAGTTTACCGTTGCTCTCACTCTAATCGACAGAATCAAGACTTTGCTTGATGTAGTTGGGGAGTTTAGGGACCAATTATCCATTTTAAATCATTCTTTAGAAATACCTATTTTCACTTAGCTTTTCTTTTCCAAAATCTATTTGATAAAAATTATATTATGATCATCTCCTTTCTGAATGAATTAAATTAAATTAAATAAAAAAAAAAATACCAAATAATTTTGGCACCATAGTAGGCAAAGACTTAGACTGAGTTGGGTATTGCTTATATTCGAACTATTCTGGCTATTTTATGATTTTCGCATTTTCATAAAAGGCATCGTTAACTTGGGTGTCTCTGTATATTTTAGATTTAATATTAGAAAATTTCCACTGTTATTGTTCTACACTGATATTGGAAAAGTTTTTGGTATTGATTCCTTCGTCATCTATCATGAGGCTTTCAATAGGAATATTTTAAAGGCAACTGCAATCATATTTCGCCTGCACGTATAGTTTTTAGCTTTGGAGAGCCTTTTGGTACAGGTTATATTCTTGTTCCGAATCGAAATTTTTTTTCAATAGCAAATATTTATACTTTTCACTGTTAAGCTTTAAAATATACCTACGTATGAAAATATTAATTAATAATAAAATTGTTAAATTTTATATTAAGCCTACTTTTTATTCTCATTTTCATTATTAAATTTCGAAGCTTTTCGAGAATAATCTGAAATAAATTTCTCCTACTCTTCTGCCTTTTATTATTATGAGGAATTTTGCTTTAAATATTAATCAACTAAGGGCTGATTTTAACTGAAATTCCACTGATTGATGGTTTGTTTTTTATGACTTTTTATAACAGATTTCTTGATGTTGCTATAAATCCCGATATTGTTAAGATGGAAAAACTGGTCATTTGAGTCTTTATTCAAGTCCTTATCTGTAGAATTGATAGTTGAAATTTATTTTTCATATTACTATTTTCTTACACTGTCCTATATATGTGATAATAATTAAATTAAAAAATGTGTTTTAGAAATTTAATCTTAGTTTTTTTATTACTTTTTTTTAATACCCGTCTATGATGTAGGGAACTATATCAGAAGGAAATCTATTTTCTAAATCTGATTTTAAAATATAAACGAAACTGGTTATAGCCATCGTGGTAATTGTGTACTGAAATTACTAATTATTTTCTAATAAAATTTCTTCTCCTAAAAAGCAAGGTTAATCAATAGAACAAATTTAAATTTATTTAAAGTCTTCGATTTCATATTCAATTTTATTTTTCTTCTTTTAATGTCCGTGTTCTGTCTTGAACTATTTTTCAATTTTGACTCTAATTTTTTTAAAATAAAAAAATTATAAATACAAATAATATAAAATTCAAACAATTAAAACGAATTTAATATATACTTTCCATGTAGAAAAACATAAATCTTTTCACCGGTAACTCCTTCTTTAGTCATTATTTTCCCCTTATCAAATGAGTCGTATTTAAAATAGTTAAAAAGTGTTTGCAAATATCCTTTGTTCACTACAAGGTCTATCGGAGGCAGTAAAGTCCTAATAGTATTAACCTAAAAGAATGAGCACAAATATAACAAAATAAATAAAATCTACCCTTAAAATTAATTACTTTCAGCATTTAGACCTTATCAAAAGCCTACTAAACCTTTAAAAAATCTTTTCTCATCATCACTACACAATCAGTGTCTTCTAAACAAAACAAAGTAGCACTTCTTTAAGCGTCTTCTTACTTTTCTGCTGTAAGAGCTTTTTCCCCCACTATCGCTCCCACTTCCACGTAGTTTATTTATTCACCGAATGATCTAACGATGAACTGCTCTCTTAGAAACGAATCAAGCAAATTTAAATTTACTCCAAAAAGAGTTTTTTCTACAATTGATAATATTCTTTTATTTCAAATAAAAAAAAAAAAAAAAAATTAACAAACAAACTATACTTTTATTAATGGTGGCATTCATGTGAGATATTTTGGTTTCTTTTTTGTACGAAGCTAGCACCTAGGCTCCCTCTTTGGATAATAAAAATTCTACGTGACTGGCAGCCTCTCTTTTATCAGAAGATACTAATTTATAAGAATGCAGATTTTAATTCATGTATGATTTTTCCATAGACATCTGCACGAGTAATTGGATACGAGGTTTGGCAGATTAAAAAGCATTTTTTTTATGTATTTTAACAAGATCCTCAATGTGTTGTTCCTCCTCCACATTGCCTGAATTTCTTTTTTGTTAAATTGTTTTCTATATCTAATTGCTTCGTTCCTAATTCTGCTAAAATCGAGATTTCACATTCGGAATACTTAAAATATGATTGCCTTCAATCTCAGATTTTTTCTATTATGGAAGAAATTGAATTTTTTATTCTTACTGTTATTATTCGTCTTCTTCATTAACCATTTCTAACTTATTTGGCCTATTTTCATTGTGATTGTGAGATTCTCTGAAGGACATTAAAGGCATGGATAATCTTATGAATATATTTAAATAAATTAAATAAATTTTTAATAAAAATTTAAACAAATATATTTAATACCTGTGGCCATGCCCCGAGGGTTTTTTACTGTTGAATTTTGAAATTTTAGAAGAGAAATTTTCAGCCTGAATGTCAAACTCCTCATTATCTTCGTCTTCGTGCTCTTATTATGATTTAAAATGCGATATATGTCTTTCTGTATTGTCCATTTACTATTTAGAAATTGAAAAGGGAAGGGACATTTCCATTTTATTAGAGCTTTTTTCCGCCTGAGGGGTGTTAAAGGGGTCGCCTTCGATTTTTTGTTTCTCGTTGGGATTTCTCACATACATGGAATCTCTTTTAGGATCCCTATTGTTCTTCTTTTTCTTGGGTTCCTATTTATAGATCAGATAAGACTATGGTTCTTTTAAAATGGCCACTCGTCCTTTTATGATAATGTATAGCTTATTATTAGACTTTTCACCTTAATGCATTATTATTTGGTGCTTTTTAAATTGTTTTAGCGCCATATTTTTGCACATCTAATGTATAAAAAATTTTGATTTCTAGTCTGTCAATTATAATGAATACATGTAAAATTAAAAAATTACCTCCAGTGTCTGAGCTTTATTACCTGAATCTCCCCCATCAATAAACGTTTTGACTAAGGGAAACCTAGAAATTGCATCATAAATCACCTATAATTATTTTTATAATATCAGTTTTGTAAACATTAAATAAAAAAACTTCTATTATCCTAAAAACACTAAAGTTATATAAAAAAATTGAAGTATTTTTTTTTAATATTACCTGAGCATGACCATTTGTTCTTATTTCAAAAGGAAAATTTAAAATATCATATAACTTGTTTTTTTGGGGGTCCTTTTCTTTCTTTTTTAATAAATAAAATTTTAAAAATCTATAGAATATATCTTTATTTTCATATTTTAAAAATAATTTATTCATTAGAATATGTTTATTTATTATAAAAATTGTAGAAATAGAGTATTTATTAGTCCAAAAAATCGTTTAATATTATAAAAATTACAAAAAATAAATCTTAAAAACTATAATTTTACTTTTTTTCCATTGCAAGGTGTAGTATCGAAGGATTTATTTGTCTCGTATTGAGAATCTTGACAAGAATTATCTAAATTCAGTTTTGAAGAAGAAGGAATTTCTTATTAACTGTTTTAATTGTTTCCTTATAAATAATTCATCTTGCTAAATTCTTCTAACCAATCTGAATAATTGAGTTAATATATATGTGATTTATATTTGAGAATAATAGTTTTTCAAGATGTTGATATTAGTTTTATTTTTTATTTTTTTCAAAAAAATTTCTCTTTTATTTTTTTATTTTTCTTTATCCAATTTTTCATTCATAAAGTAATAATTAATCATAAATACTCTCATAAAATGTTAAAGATGGAATAAAATAAAGGAATTATCATTTTCTTCAATATTTTGCATTAATAAATAAGTTGAAAACTTATGCTTGAAGCAGCGGACACTCCTTAATAATTTACTGTTCATTAAATACTATTTTTAGTGAAAAGTTAACCTTTTTTCATTTGTTATACTTATCTTAATAAGTTTATAATTTCATGTTTTAAATATTAAAAGAAAAAAAAGTAAATCAACAAAAAATCATTAACTGATAATTATAATTCTAAACTAAAAAAATAAAATATAAACATACATAAAAGTATTATTATATTAAAAAATATTCCCTTTTTTTTCTATGATCAAATTTTTGTGATATTTTAATTAATATTATGTTCTATAAAATTATATTTACGAAAATATTCAGTATTTTTTATTTAATTCTAGATTAATTTTAATAAATTTATATAAAAAATTTTACAATAATCTAATTATATAGATAATTATTTTTAGTTAAATTGTAAATATAAATATAATATTTCCTTAAGTTAAAAAAAATATAGTTTTTATTATTTTTGCCCTTTTTCACAGGCACATATCAATTTGATTAAAATTTCCTCCTGTCATTAATTATTTATTTAGCTTAAAAAAATAATAAATAAATTTATAGTATTTCTATTTATTGAAAAATATATTAATAATTTACTATTTATTTAAAAGATTTAAGCCATTATCCTGTTCTTTTTACTTCATGCAGTATTGGTGGGTCTCTATTATTAAATTATCTCTTTAATTAATCCAAATAAGCCCCTCTGTCTATTTCATTAGTTTAATATGCAATAGTATATAGAGTTTACTTACTTTATTAATTATATCTATAATGATTATTATCATTATTATATCCAAATTATGTGTTATTGCTAATTTTGTCATAGGCCTATTTAATTTCGAATTTTTATTTCAAAGCCTGTATAGTTTCTTTAGTGGAAATAGTTTTTTGATATTGATAATTCACAAAGTCATTTTACTATTTATTGTAGTTTTTTATTTATTTTTAATATTTATGAGAATGAGAGGGCTAATTTTCTTTATCAATTGTTTAGTTTTTGGAGCCACTGATTCCACCAGGAATCAATTGTTTCCAATTGCCACTGAGAACTTGATCGCTCTAAAAATTTTAAATAATAAATTTTTTGTTCGAAAATAATACTATTTTTAATACTAGTAAATTTTACTTGACTTTCATTGTCATCAAAACCGAAACTTTTCATTGGATTTTCAAATTCCTAAACTAAAATGGTCGACAGCTCAGATTTATGAGACTTCAAATGAATGGAATTGTAAAGAGAAAATAACTCCTCCAAAGTGAGGGCATTGAATTCTTTAACACATTTTTGACAGTCTTCAAAGTAGTTTTCTATGTTTTTCAGAGTGACATCTTTAGTATGAAAGGCGCTCTCCTGTTCCTTTAAAATCTTTATTTCTTCATTGATTTAATCAATAGCCTTATTCACTTCCTTTTTCAGTGATTTTATTACTTTTTTCCTGAATTTAAACATAAATTATGTAAAAATGTTAACCTATTATTGCATTTATTTATTTATTTATTTACTTCATTTAAGAATCAGTTGATTCTTAATTTTGAACTTTTTTTATTTCCTTTTTTACTTATTCCTACTCTTCCTCCAAGTCTTTGTATCTCTGCTTCAAAGCCTTCTTATCTTGCATTAAATTAAATTTGACTTCACTTAATGAATTTCTTTCTTGCAATAAAATATTTTCCCAGTGTCTTTTTCTAACGATTGATCAATAAAAAAGTTAATTTTTATGTTTTCCATATTATAAATTTTACTATATTCCATTAGAAGGCTGTCTTTAATGCAAAGGTTTTTTTTAATTTTATTTTTTTGTTCTTCTTTTATTTAATTCTTCCAAATCATTCTCTTATTACGAATCATATTGGTTAGTGTTATTATCATATTCTTAACTGCTTTCTTCCTATCTCCTATTCTTTAAGTGTTTCTTTGTTTTATATCTTTTCTTGCTGTGTCTGAACATAGTGGGATCATTCTGGATCTTAAAGAATAAAAATAAATATATTAATTTATCCATTAGTTCGTATTTACCTCTAAAGTTCGTTTTATAGATTGTATTCCTTCTAAAATTAGTTGCATTTCTATTCCCTGATTGTTTTAAAACAATTATGATCTTTTTGGTTCTTCAAATAAATAATCTCTCTTTTACTATATCTATTTATACTCTTCTTAGTCTGAGTAAAAATTGCTAGAATTCTACGTAATCAACTACTATTATATCTATTGCTATTAAAAAGCTTAGTTTTGCATTTATTACTTTCTAATTTAGAGTTATTTTTGTTTTTCGAATTCCAAATCATCAATTTCTTGAGATTATTTCAGTACTTATTCTTTAAAAAAAAAAATTTACTATAATTTATATATATATATTTGCAAGAATGTTTGAAACAAGCTAATTTTTTGCGAATAATTGATTATATTACCTTCTAATTCTTTAAGTTTAGTTTCTTAAAGTTCTTTGGATTTTTGTGTATTTTGCAAATTTACACGTTATTCCATTAGTTCTATTTTCTATTTTCTTAGTTTTTAAATTTCTTCGGTAGCTTACTAGATTTATTTTTCTTGCTTAACCTTTTCTGCTTTTTTTTGTTTTAAATTGCCTTCAATCTCTTGTTTGGCAATAATTTTTTCTATTGTATCATCGTCTTAATCCTAAAAATTCCAAATAAACAAAATTAGGCAAAGTCCCAAAATATGATAAAGAAATATGCTTATTTACTCCATTTCGAGAAATTCGGAATTAATCCTTTACTTTATCGATTTTATCTTATTTGATATTATCAAGCTCTTCTCGTTTATAGTTATAGTTTGATTCAGTTTTCTGTTAAAATTCATTCATTTGCTGGTTTAACTTTTCTAAATCTTATTTTTTCTTTTTCATTTATTTTTATTTGAATTCTTCTATTTTTAATTCTTTTTCTTCTTTAAATCTCTCTTAAAGCTCCTTTTCTAAATCCTATTTTGCACTTTTTTTTAATTTCTCTTTTTCCAAATCCTATTGAAACTAAATATCCTCTTTTTTTCTTTCTAAATCATTGTCTATCTACATTTTAATATTTTACTTTTATTTCTTGACTTGATGGGTCACTTTATTTAATTTGTGATCAAGTTATTGCTTTTTTTAATCATATTTTCTCTTTTTTTCATTTATAATTTCTTCTTTAAGTTCCTCGTTATATTAATTTTCTTCATCTATAGCCTTTATTTATTTTTTATTTAAATTAAATATTCATTTTTCTAAAATAATATATTAATTAAATATTACTTTTTTAATTTTTCCTTCATATTCTCTTATAATATTTTGTTTGCTCTATTATTTTTCTATTTCAAATTACCTTTCCTTTTCCTCTTATTTTTATTATTAAGACTTTTTTTCCTACTCATTTTTAAGTTTTTTTTATCTTAAATTTTATTCTTTTTCATCAATTTCTTATTAGAAATATTATTCTTCCTTTAATAATAATCAAATTAATCATAATTAGTAAAATAATAAAAAATGTAATTACTTTTTGTGCCTATTCTTAAAAATAAATTTCCTATCTTTTCTAATACTACTTTTCCTCATCGTCATACTGCTACATAATTTCAGTAATTTCTTCTTGTATTTTTACATGGCTTTCATTTTTAATAATTTAGGAAATCTTTAGCTTTTCCTTTCCAATATCTCCCATTTTTTGGCTTTTTTTCATGTTGAAATCATCATTCAGTTTCTTAATTTGAGACTACGTCAATTTTTCCTCTTGCTTCTTGAGTTGAAGAATGGATTTTTCCATTTCTTCCATTTTTTCATTGATTTCTTCTTCTCGTTCTTCTTCGTATTTTTACAACTGTTGCTCAATATTTTTATCTATAGCTACCAATTCTTCATTATTTTTAACCAATGAGGGGTTATTCATTCCGTGAAAGGTTCCTGTCGCTTAAATGAAAAATATTGTCAAATAAAAAACAACTATTTTACTATTATTATCAACAAATTAAAAATCTTTTACATAGACCTAATTATTCATTAGACTACTCAAATAAATCTTCAGAACCGAAGTTATCCGTATCTCTCTTATTATTATTCATTCCAAAAAAGGAGTCTTATTAACTTACTTTGCTCTTTCTCATCATGTCTTTCCTTTTTGCTTCTAAATAAATCTTCATCCAAAAAAACGTTTTGGTTAATTTTTTTATTTTTGTAAGATGATATATTTAAATTGTATCTATAATAATTTAAAACTACTTTTCTGTAATAAGAATCACAAGGGTGCTCTTCTGTTTTTTCCTTTGTTTCCAAATTTATATAGAATATTTCACCCTTTGTATTTTTACATGGCTTCCACTGCTGCGGCAAAGGGGCTTTCAACCCTTCTTATGCAATATAGAGATATTTCCTATCTACAGTCAAATTCATCCCCAAAAATTCTCCATATTACTCGATTTCTATATAAATATGGTAAAAGTTCAAATTTAATAAACTATTTAAATATATATTGTTTATGATTAGTAAACTGTTCTAATTATTTATTCAACCTTCCTATCCAGGTTCGTAATCTTCATCCATTTCTTCCTCCATAATAATCGTTTAATCCGGAATGTCATCCATATCTTCCATATCTTCCATATCATCATTATCTTAATAAAACTATTATGGATGCTATTAATTCCACGCTTTATTGTTTAACATGCCTTGATCAATATCACTTATATACTATGATTTCTGTATTGCTTGTCAATTATTTATTTATTTTTTTTTTATTTTACTATATTAATATTATTTTTTATGAGAAATGTAGAAACTATGAATCAATATAAAGAAAAAATTAATAAATTATGGTTAGCTTTACCAAAACAAAATTGAATTAAAATTTGCATATTAAGAATATGACTGTTACTTGATAATTGATTAATTTATTAAAATGGAATATATATATATATTAATTTTATATTAGTTAGCATAGTGCATCTACATTTAATGTACTTATTTGAATATAATAGAATTTACAAATCTTTAAATTATAATTATGAAAACTAAAAAATAATTGTGAAAATAATACTACAATAATAATAATATATTTATATAAATATTAAGTAATTTTTATGACTATATAATAAATTGAAAGATTTCAATAAAGAAAAACTCGAAATAAGGATTTATAATTCAATCAAATTGTATTTTTTTAACTTTTTTTTCTTCTTCAGTTAGAGGAGGTAATAATTTGGGTCTTTTAGGATTGGAAATGAGATGCATTCCAATCAAAGCCAAAATTCTCAATCCAATTCCTAAACATAATTAAATAATGATGGTTTCAGTCAAATTTTCCGTGAATCCATGTTGGTCTAAAGGATCACAAGGAATGGGAATACAAGTTCCGACTTGAGCTCCAGTCTTCTGAGCTAATTTTAAATATTCTTTGTTGTTAGGATCGTATTCGAAACAACCACAAGTAAAGCTTCCAAGATCTTAAAATTCATTCTATTTTTAAAATAACCAATTTATTAGTAATTTGAGTATTTTATAAATTGATGCAAATTATTTTTACCAATGCTGCAGCTTAGAATCCCCATTTGAACATGGAAATGTATTCTAGCCATATCAAATAGTCAGGAATCGTATTCTAGTTGACAAAGTATCCTCCCAAAACCATCAAGGGAACAATAACGACAGGAACCAATGCCATAGCCACTTCTAATTTAGGAATAAGGACAGATAATAATAAACCATATCCGGCACCAGCTATTAAAAAATTAAATTTTGATTAATGATGTGAGCTTAAGTAAAGAATAAAATTACTATATTGTATAATTTATTTATTTATTTACTCCAATAGGTAACGATACAAATGAGAATTAGAAGGGGGAATTTGTACCACTCTTCAGTATTTAATCCAACAGAGAAATATAATATACAAACTCCGACTGCAGGATACAAAAGCTAGAATGGGAATTCTGCCAAACTTTTCGCCCAATAGTAAGGCCCTACATCATAAGCTTTGTTCAATCTTTCTCTCAAAAATAAGGGTCTTTCTCCTGAAAATGTAGCCAGAGATCCCTAAATGGATCCGAAACTCTACATGGTGATCAAAAAGAACAAAACTCCGTTTCTGTTTTAAATAGCTCCATATCCATTTTCTCCCAAATCATTGAATACAATGATTGAAGCAATGGCAAATACTATGGATTGTATGAGTTTTAATCTGACCTAGAAAGAAATAATTATTTAAATAAACAAAAATTATTGGAAATGAAAATATATAATGTGTTTTTTTACATCCATTGGGTTTCTAATTTCGGTTTTGAAAGCTCTAATGAGAAGTAAATAGAATTGCATCATATATCCGACATTTGTGGCTTGGTCGTCTGTGTCTAAAACTGATTTTTCTCTGCTTTCAAGTTTGTTTTTCATATCTGAGGTGTTGTAAGTTGTAATCATATTTTTCATTCTTTGATCAAATTCTTATTAGATAAGTTTATCGTCAGGCAATTCTTCTCCTTTTTGAATTTTTTCAATCATAAGCCCTTCTTCATTCATTAATTTCATGAAGAAGTCGGAGGGATTGCTATAGGCAGGACATTCAAAACCTTAGTTTTTGAAGAAAGGGAGAGCGGCTTTTGCGTCTCCTTAATAAATGATATTACCCCTAACGAGTAAAATCAATCTTTAAAATTGGTCGAAAATTTCTGATGAAGGTTGGTGGATGGTTGATACAATATTAACTCCTTTTACTCTACTTAAGTAGTTTAACAATTCAATAACCTATAGGGCGGTAGAAGAGTCCAAACCTGTGGTAGGTTCATCTAAGAAAATCATACTGGGATTAGTAAGAAGTTCAACTCCTATTAGTTTAACAATAAATTTTAATCAAATTTTGAAGTTCAAAAACAATTTCTATTTTAATTACCTATTGATGTTCTCTTTCTTTCTCCTCCTGATACTCCTCTAATAAGTTAATTTCCTATCTTGGTGTTTGCCGCCTCGGTTAATCCTAATTCTTGAATAAGATTTTCTACTTTTCTAACTTTTTATTCGTGAGTTAAATTGGGCAATCTCAAATTGGCAACGAACATGAAAGCTTCTCTGGGAGTAAAGGTAGCTAGAAGAATATCATCTTGCATAACGTAAGCAATTTAGTTTGAATATTTTTCAATATCTTTTATCTCCTATCCGTTTAACATAAGTTTTCCGCTTGTTATAAGATTGGGAGAAGCTAATCTACCACTCAAAAAGTTCAAAAGTGTTGTTTTACCGGAACCTGTATTAATAAGAATTATTAGTTAGAATATTTAATAAATTTAAGTATAAATTTTTTTTTTTTCAGTAAGCAAAGTGCATTAGAATTTAAAAAAACTGACTCTTTGAATTTGAAAATAGATTTTTTAAAAATAAATGTTTTACCAGAAGGACCCATGAGGGCTGTGAAACTTCCAGGTCTCAAAATACCTTCTGAATTGTTAATCAACACCTTTTCTACTTTTGGGGCTTTTGAACATTTCTTTTATCCATCTAATTTAGGCCCAGGAACCATAGCGTTAATGTAAACATTACTCCACTTTAATTCAATTTTATTTGCTTAATAATAATTACTACTGACATTGAAATTCATAGGCTTATCGAATTCTTTAGTATTAAAAAATAAATTATAATTATTTAAGTCTTAAAAATGTTATCTAATAAAGTCTTATTAACTGAAAAGTTAATAGCAGCATTTAGATTTTATTTATAAAAAAAAAAGGAATTAAAATAATATTTATGAGTTTTACCAGCAGGAGCTTGTTAGACTTAGTCTTATTCTACTTTGGACATAAGTATATATTAATTGTTTTGTATTTTATATTATTTTTTATACAAATATTTTTTTATTTTTATGAATTTTTTTTATTTGTGTTTTATTAATGTATTAAAAATACCTATATAATATTAGACGGAAGTATGAACTAGGTTATACTATTTAATCTATTGAAAATTCTTTACTTATTATCAAATAATAATTCATACTTGTTATTTCTAATTTTTCCCCAATATCTCTTTGTCCAAACTGAAAGTAAACTTATAAAATCAATATTCAAACTTATATTCATTACGAAATTTAATTATTCAATCAAATTTAATAGAAAATAGCCAAATACGAAACTAAATTTTTTATTTAGAAAATCAATTATAAAAAAATTATTTCATTAATTAAAATTTATATTATATTCAAAAAGTATATTATTTTATTATTTTTATATTTATTTATTATTTTTTTTATACTTATTTTAAAAGTTTTAGTATCATTTAAAATTATCGATTTTTGAAATCAAAAAAAATTATTTGAAAGTCTAGTTAATATTTTTGTAATTTAAGCCCAATTAAAACTAATTATTTTTATTATTAAATTATAATCATCTAATGCTAATAATGACCAAATAAAATTTATTAAACTAAAAATCTAACTTCCAGAAATTAAAAATATTTGATATTTTTTTATGGAAAAATATATTTTATTTTTAAACAATTGTTGATTAATTTATTATAATAATATTAATTTATATTCTAACTATAATTAAGATATTATTTAATAGCCTTAAGAATAATTTTTATCTTAATTTGATTAATTTTATAATATAAAAGATATACTTTCATAATATTTAAAATTAACAATGTTGATATGTACTAATCTTTATTTATTTTTACAAATAAAATTACACATTTACGTTTATACATTATATTTTCACTATACTTGATGTTATTACTCATAATTTTTAATAAATGACGCTAATTTAATAAAAAAAAATTAGTTTCTAATTTCACGTCATTTATTAAAATATAATATTTATTATGTAATTATTTTCTTATAATAATAAATAGAAAAACATAATGATATATTTTACATATTCGCTCTAAATATGTAAAAGAATGATGATACATAAAATAAATTATATATTAGATAAATACATTCTTTTATAAGATTATTATTTTTAATATTAATAAAATAATTAATATTTTTTTTAGAAGAGTTACTATATTATTCTAAAATTGAAAAATAATAATGTAAACAAAAAATGAAAATTACTAGTAGCAGAATGATTTAATTGAAAAACTAATCGGATTATACTTCTCCTATTTTTTTATTTTTTTATATTTATAATAAATAAATAATTTATTTAAAATAGTATAATTTATTACAAAAGTATATATAAAGTATGTTTTTATAAATACATATTTAAAAATATTACGAATATAAAAGCTTTTTATTATTTATTTTTTATAGTTATATATTTAATTTTAGTTTTTATTATTTATATGAGGATATTAATATATTAAATCACAAGGGGAAAGCAAATTAGTTTTCAATATTGGTTAATAATAATTTAAATATATAAAGGCTTTTAATTATGTATAAGCTTATCCTCATTTCATAATATCTAATAAAAACTTAATTATGTTGTAAATGATTGCAAAGTATTTAAAATTTAATTTCCAAATCAGACTTTAAAGGTATTCTTTAACATTGGTTTATTCTTTTATTTTTTTGCTTTTTTTTATATAAAAATATTATTTTTCATAACATATCTCTTATGCTTTAAAGTGTATTTTGCTGAAAAATAGAATTTAATGTTTATTATATAATATTTTAGAGATATTTATATATGGAAAAATGGCAATAAATTAAATGTTAGAGGATTATATTAGCAGCAAATAATTCTATTTAATCTATATTTTACATTTTTAATAAATTTTATTTAATTTGTAATGTAATTTTATTGATAGTCTATAAATTCTGAAATCAATAAATAATTATAAACATTTATTTTAAATATTTGATTATCCGAGAACAATTATTTTAAGATTATCTCCAATATATATATATAGTGTAGCTAGGATAAATTTTGATTTAAAATTTGTTTATAATATAATCTATAAAAATAAAATGACTTTATATTTCTTCTAACTTAAACATTACTTTGATAGAAATTTTCTTCTAATATAAATAAAATTAAAAAAAAATTTATTTACTGAGTATATAACATGGCATAACAATGAAGATGACTAATATATAAATATATACCATATTTTATTATAATAATTATATAATGAATATTTAAAAATCATATATATATTAATAATTTTATATATTCTTTTAATGTATATATCATTCCAGCATTAATTTGTTTTGTTTTTTTCTGGTAATAATTCTAATTTAAAATATTTATCACTTGGAATAATTCTTTATTAAATTTAAAATTTCAGTGGAAGATAATTGCATTAAAGCGTGAATGCTAACTGCAAAAAGAATAATATAACGCTTATAGCCAGTGCAGATTATATTCAATCTTAAGTATTAAAATAATAATTTATTATTTAAAATCAAATATCATAAATAATATATTTGGAGAAATGGAAAGAAAATAGAAGTTAATTGGAAAGAGATTAATATTTCCTTATTCTTGTTTATAGGTTTTTTCAAATTTTATAAAATTAGTGCGAATCTAAAAGTAATATTAGATTCATTTTTGTGTCTATAAATAAGAACTCCATTAAATTTTTAAAAAAATTGCTAATAGGATTGAAAATATTATAAATGAATTTAATATATATTTGAATATACTTTAAGAATATTTTAAAATTAATATAATAGGCATAATAATATAGAGATTAATATAATTTAGGTTATTATTTTTCCACATTTTATAATAATTCAAAAAATAATATAAAATAGAATTTCATTTAAGTCAACCAAATCATAATTTAGTCTATATTTATTTATAATACTAAAATATATAGTATTTATAGCAATATATTATTACAATTTTATATTTTTTGTAATTTTTTTATTAATGATTACCAACCTATACTTATTTCCAAAATATACTTTAACTATTATTTGCTTTTAAGCTATATTAGAAATATAAACTTATTATATATAGAGATATGTAAAAAATAATAAACATATATATATTACAACTCAGACATAGTTCATTTTTTATAATATGTATTTTATTTAATTAAATTACATACTTATTAATTAAATTTGATAATATTTTTATATGAACTAACTTATGTTTAATTTTAAATTTAAATGTAGAGCAAAGAAATTATTTTCGAACAATTTTAAACTTAAATTTCAATAATTGTTAATTTTATGTTTTTTTCATAAGCTTAAATTGAAATTCTATAATCAGAGAATTTAAAAAAATACTATAAATATGCATTTTTTATGTTTTTTATTTAGGTGGGTTATATAAATTATAACTATTGCAATAATATTCTTAAAATAATTGAAAAATATATGCTTAATTTAAAAAGTTATAAATATAATACAACATTTTATGTGAATATAAGTAATCTGAATTCTAACATTTTTTAAATTTATTATGATTAAACAAATTTAAGTTTAATTTATTAATTTTAACCAGGGTTAATTGCTTTAATAAAAATTTAATATATATATAATGAAGACAGTAATTTGATAAATAAATAAAAAAAATAAAAATTGAAAAATTGAAAGAAAAAAAAAAAAAAAAAATAAATATTAAAATGAAATTCTTAAAAATAGCTGTATTCGGAGCTTTATTTGCTTTATTATCCTCTGCTGAATAATTTAATAATTAAGATTTAGAAAATAAAATCATAAGAAAATGGGCTGAACATAAAAATTAAATTCAAGACTTTTAAAAGTTTGACGATACTGAATAGTCATCAATTGAATTTTCAAAAGGTGAAGATTTTATGACAGATAAAGATGAATAAAAAAGAAGACCAGACCACGACAGAAAGCCAAACCACGACAGAAAGCCAAACCACGATAGAAAACCAAACCATGAAAGAAGACCTGACCATGAAAGAAGACCAGACCATGAAAAAAGACCCGACCATGATAGAAGACCTGATCATGAAAGAAGACCCGACCATGATAGAAAACCAGACCATGATAGAAGACCTGATCATGAAAGAAGACCCGACCATGATAGAAAACCAGACCATGATAGAAGACCTGATCATGAAAGAAGACCCGACCATGATAGAAAACCAGACCATGATAGAAGACCTGATCATGAAAGAAGACCCGACCATGATAGAAAACCAGACCATGATAGAAGACCTGATCATGAAAGAAGACCCGACCATGATAGAAAACCAGACCATGAAAGAAGACCCGACCATGATAGAAAACCAGATCATGATAGAAAACCCGAAAATGATAGAAAACCCGACCACGATAGAAAACCCGATCATGAAAGAAAACCCGATCATGAAAGAAAACCCGATCATGAAAGAAAACCCGATCATGAAAGAAAACCCGATCATGAAAGAAAACCCGATCATGAAAGAAAACCCGATCATGAAAGAAAACCCGATCATGAAAGAAAACCCGATCATGAAAGAAAACCCGATCATGAAAGAAAACCCGATCATGAAAGAAAACCTGAAGATATATAAAGATTAAAAGAAAAAATTTTATAATAAAGACCTGAAGCTAAAAAATTTTTAGAAAAATTATTGAATGATTCTAACAACTATTGATATAATAAAATTACAAAGTATATACAATATGCTAATTTTCTATAAAATAGTGCATTTAATTAAAAGAATAAATTTAGAATTCATAATTCTTACTAAAAATATTAAAAAATACTATTATATACATTGTGTAATTAAGTTTATAAAAAATTAATAATACTTAGAAAATTATAAACAAATTTTTACTCTAAAACATTATCAGTACCAGAAAAATATAGAGCATAATATAATTTAAACCATATAAAAAAAAATGAAGATTTTGGAAAGATAGCTTAATATTAATATTATTTAGTTTCTATTTATCAGTTTCTTTAAATTTTAGAAATTTTTACATAATCCATCATTAATTTATAGCTTATTTATAAAAGACATAAAAGATCATAATTAAATATGTTAAATTTAAGAAATAAGTAAAATAAAATTAATTTTAATATAGTTTAAAACATCTAAATTTCAAATGTCATAAAATAGAATTTTTATAATCTTAAAATTACTTTAATTAGCATTTTTAATTTTGAGTATGCTATGGTTTAGTATAAATAAATTATGATTATTTTTTATATTAATTTTTATGCACAGGTTTTTAAATTATTAAAATTTAAAATATTTAATAGATGATCAATTTTTAATTTATTAGATAAAATATATACATCAAAATCTATACCCAAATAAATTATTATAGAATTTTATAATTATAAAATAAATAGAATTAATATTTTTAATTTTAATATGAAATGCTTTAGCATAAATAATAATAATTCTAATGCAAATGTTTTTAAATTATTTAAATTTATAATATTAAATATATAACTATATAATATTTATTACCAATGAGTTTGTAATAAAATAACTTTAAACAATGAAATAGTTTTAATTCAAAAATATTATTTAAATATCAAAATTTTTAATTTCCCATTTTTTTATTAAAAAACTATTTCTTTTAATTAATAGAATAGTTATTANTTTATAAACATTATTTTATGAGCTTTCAATTCAAAATTAAATTTTAAATTTAAATTAATTGAGTCATTTTATTGTTATAGCATTAAATTATGACAAAATGTGATAATAATTTCTATTTAGATTTTGAAACACATGGAGTTATATAATAATATAATCGTAATGAGTACAGTTTTTTAAAGCTACTAAACAAATATGATAGGAAATACGAAATACTATAATAATTTGCATTTTATTAAACTACTATTTATTTATTTTTTAATAATATTTAAATTTTATTATGTTAAGAATTATTATCTAAAATAAGATAAAGTCTACCCAAAATAAGAGAGAATCAGACTTTAATTTACAGTTATCTTAGAATAGACTTTTATATATATTATGTTTAAAATTTTTATTTATATGCAATTTGATCATAACTAATAATAATAATTAAATAAAAAAACAAAAAAATAATATTGAAAAAAAAAATGAAATTATCATAAATTTTATTTATAGCAGCTTTGTTTTTATTAATTATTTCTACTTAATAATAAACTGGGGACTCAGGAACTCAACTTGAAAGCAAATTTGAAAATTTAGAAAATTCTGAATATTCTTATAATGAAGATGAAGAAGGTAGTTCTTCTTTTTCAGTGAGCGATGAAGAAGATAGTTAATCAACTGAAGAAGAATAAATTGAAGAAGAAAGAAAAAGACCCGATCACCCTAGAAGACCTGATCACCCTAGAAGACCTGATCACCCTAGAAGACCTGATCACCCTAGAAGACCTGATCACCCTAGAAAACCCGACCACCCTAGAAAACCCGACCACCCTAGAAAACCCGATCACCCTAGAAAACCCGATCACCCTAGAAAACCAGACCACCCTAGAAAACCTGACCACCCTAGAAGACCCGACCACCCTAGAAAACCTGATCACCCTAGAAGACCAGACCACCCTAGAAAACCTGATCACCCTAGAAAACCTGAAGATTTAAAAGAGATGCTTAAAGTGCTTAAAAATCACAAAAAAGAAGTCAAAAGATTTTTAGAAAAATATTTATAATGATTGAACATTTATGATATATTATAGTTAAATTTTTTAGAGATTTATTATAATAAAAATTTTTACTATAATTATTAATATATGATATCATAAGCATTTTATCACTATATTATTACTTCTATAAGGTTTTAAATAAAAAAATAAAATAATTCTAATTTTAATTTTAATTTGTATTATATTCATATTATTTAAAAAATTAGATATTTATTAATATATTTATTATAAAATTANAAAATATTTATATTACAGTAATATAATTAATAAAAAACAACTAGAGTAATATTTTTCTTCAATAACTATTATATAGCAAAGTAAAATAAAAGTTAATTCTTACCTCATATATTATATGATAATACTATATTTGATGAAAAAACTAATTTTTAAAATATTTTCATTTACTTAATTTTTAATCTTATATGGATAATATATGGTTATAACATATATTTTGTAATTTAATTTATAAATTTAAATATTATTTACTAATTTCATTATAATGCATTATTCATAGATTAGTAATTTTTTACATATATATAATTAATATTATAAATTATATTAAAAAATCATTCAATGATTTAAATAGTTATATTAAGATACATAATTTTAATTATTAATTAGAATAGATTCCTTAGTTTTAGGAGAGTCTGGAATATTTTCTAACATACTTATTATTTTTTTATTATTATTATATTATTTTAAATTTTTTAATTTTTGTATTTATTCTGGCGTTGGTTTAGTATGAATATTAAATCGAGGAAGTTTTAGCATTGTGCATTCTTCTCTGGTTAAAATTTTATGTTTTATTATTTTTATAGACTTTTGCATATCTTATTAACTTGGACTATCATCAATAAATATACTTTATTCTAGATTGATAAATGTATTTTTGTTCGTATTTAATGATTCAGTGTGGTCAGTAGAATATTTATAAAATCTTGATTTTTTCATAGAACATTAAGAATAGGATCTGTCTCTTTTTATTGAAGAATTTATATTTACAATAGAACTTTTCTAAATATTATCTTAATAATGAAATTATTATTAGGTTTCTTTTTTTTTAATACTTTTATTGATTTTTATTATTTTTTATTATGGTTTAGACGAATTACAACCCATTTTTATTTTTTCTTATTTTTTTATTATTTTTCTTATTTTATTTAATAAAATATATTTTCAATTATAATAAATTAGATGTCTTAAAATAAATAATTTTGAACTAGCTCAAACAATTGAGACTAAGCCTTATTTTAATTTCAATATAATAAGACTCAGTAATCTATTAGTTAACAAAATCTATAATTGAGGGGGGAAAATAATTTAACTAAGTTATACATTAACTAAAAAAAGCATATATTGTTAAAATTTATTTATAATTTTTATATTTATCAACAAAATAGTTACTTTAGAATTTAACTGTAATTTAGAAAACTAATGTTTTATAGATTAATAATATTAAATAATGGGAAATTTTTAATATATATCATAAAATGCAGGTATACTTAAATTTGTGATATAATACTGTATAAGTTAGTTTAAAATTAAAGTTTTAATTACAGTTTAATAGATAATTCTAAAAATCCCATTTTCTAAAAAAATAAGTAAATATAAAGAAATAGTTTTCAATATCATTCTAATTTCCCTAAAGAACAGTAATTTATATATTTAAAATTTAATCAATTAAATTTTATAATATGCATAATTATTAGATAATGCCCATAGTATATTTTGCCATTTTTTGGTAATATAATTAATTTTTTCATACTTATAATTTATTACATAATTTTAATAAAGAAAATAAATACATAGAAAAAATATGTTTAAATTATATATATATATTTTAGTTATTTTAATTAATTTTAAAACAAATTACCTTATTAGTTTGTATTAATAATTTTTCTTGTAAATATAGGTTAGTTATTAAAATAATTATATACCAAATAATTTTTATTTCATATAAATTTTGTTTTTTTTTAATTTCTAATTCAATGTATATGATAAAAATAGATTAAATAATTTTTTCTAGAAATCAAATTTTCAAATTTAACGGCAAACTTTTTGTAAGCTTTTTCTAGATTTGATTATAAGAATTCTTAAAAATATTATATTACATAATATAGTAATTAAAGTGATAGCATATACATTATATTTTTACTCATAATAAAATTGAATTTTTATTTTTAAAAAATAAAATATGCTATAATATAATATAATATAATATAATATAATATAATATAATATAATATAATATAATACACAATATTTTTCATTTAAATTTTTATTATAAAGATTGTCAAATATACTAATAATATTAAGTGATAAAATAAATATTTATTCGATTTATTTAAGATGGTAATAAAAAAAAATTATTGATATTAAAATTTAAATGAAATTCTAAATAGTAATTATGAAAAATAGTTTGTTGATATTAAAGTAAACATTTTGAGTTATCTTCCTTGTTTTTTTGGAACTAATTACCTATAACCTTTATTAATAAAAATATCAAAACTATAAGTAAAATTCTGTATTAATAAATCCGTAAAAAAATATATTAATCCAATGTATAAAATTATATTTAAATCTAAGCTTTATTTTATTCTAATCATTTTTTTTATTATCTACTAAATATTTCAAAACTTAATTAAAATATTATTATGAATTATTAATAAATCAATCACATTTTCAAAGAATTATTGACTTATAAAGAAATTAAAATATTTTAATAAATTTTTAATTAAAAAATAACAAATATGTCATAATCTTATTATTAAATCTAAATAGTATATAATTATAGAAGTTTTAAAAATAATTATGAATTATTTATATTGTAGAAATTTTTTTACAATTACTAGATAATGTTCTATTTAATACTCCCATTTTAGTAATTGTTTGCTGATAATTTACAATGCAAAACCTATTTATCAAACAAACATAAATCATTATCACAAACAATAATCACATTACTTTTCCATTTGTTAATTTTATTGACACAATTAACTATTTTCTTAAATTTTTCTTAAAATATAAATCAATAATTAAACAAAAATTTACAAAATCAAAAAAAAAAAATAGAAAAAAAATAAAAAAAAAAATATCAATGTTTCAAACATAATAAGAGAATAGTGAATATCCTCATATAAGCTAAAATTTAAGTTTTAATTGCTCCAATATGCCCTAATAAATAATATAAGGAAGTATATAGCCATAATTATAAATGATTTCTACCGTGGTACCTGTACTTTCCACCTTTCTACCTTAATAATACAGTCCTGGAGCTGAAATATAAAATTAATTCAAACAAGTTATTCAAGATTGTAGAAATATTTAATTGGAAGAAGTTGACCCTTAGAAAGTTGAATAAAATGAACTTACAAAATAGTAACTTATCTATCCTGTTTCTTAAACCTCAACTTAAAGTTATTAAGATAAATTAATTACTGTTCCACTAATTACTAAGAATCCTGAATTAATTATTAATTAATCAAATGAATTATAAAAGCCTACCAATATTTAACAACTATATTAATGGAGAACTGAACTTATCATAACAAATCCTCCTTATGCAAACGATAAGATAAAAGTATTATTATAAAAGAGAAAAGTAAGCGAACTGAATCCAAAAATAGAAATTCATTCTTCTAAAACTAATTTAGAAACATCCCCTTAGCTAAAATTATAATTAGATGATGCTTCTATATCTACAGCTGAATATTCTGAAACTAATCGGAAAATTTCTTCCCCTTTTCAAAATAATTATTAGATAGACAAACATTATAATTCTAATAATGATAATATTAAAAGCAGCAACAAAAACAATAAAATCCCATGGATTTAAGAATTCTTGAATAATAAATATGTTTCAAAAATAATTGGTATCAATTAGTTTTCAAGTGATTCTAGTATTGAATATTAGTAATAAGAAATATTAGACAATTTGTTTTAAAAAAAAGAATTGGATAATCTGAAATTTGCCTATAGTGAAAAAGGGTCGAATGAATGCAGGTTTAATATTACTGCCTAGTTTTCCAATAAGAGATAAGAATTCTTTGAAAATATAATTTCTTTTTTAAGTAATACTAATTTAGATCTAATTCATTTGCCTATTAAATTAAGGGAAACAATATTTGATATGGTTTAAGGAATAAAATAGTGTTGTAGAGTTTTCAATAAAAAAAGACCATAAAATTATAATAAAATTCATTATTTTGCTCTATTTTTAAGGCTTAAACCCAAAAGTATATAGTAGCTGGCTTTGGATGAAAAAAATGTAATAATACATAAGATGGTCTTTAAATTTGATCTTAATAAATATACTTAAGATGAATTAGATTATGTAAACTTTCTTAAATTAACAATTTTTGAACTAATAGAAAGATATTTACAAAAGCCCATTACTAATAAACAAGAAAATATGAAAGACAATTAATATGAGTATAGATAAAGAGCTTATTTAGGTTTATAATAGATGATAGATGGAAGAGTTGTTGATCGCTTCTGATATAATTTAACTATACTAATATAATACTAATATATATATATAAAATAAAAAAATCCTTACTTATTAATAAAAAATAAATATATATTATACATAGGTCATTATTATATATTACGAAGTATTATTACTTTAAGAGAATAATCAGTGACCTCTTAATAAAATAAATATTAATATCCAAAGTTTAACTATATATTAAGAGAATATATGTGCTTTTCTTTTTACTTATTATTATGATTGTAATTTTATAAAAGCCTACCCTTTATAAGTTTATAGTTATTAATTGAAATTAAATATTTACCTAAAAAATTTTTTTTACTGCATTATAGAATAGATAAATCATTCATCATTAATAATTTAATATTATTAATAAATAATAAGCTTAGTTTATATTTTGCCTTAGATATTCAATATTATTTTTTATTAAATTTTAAAATATATCATTTAGTTAGAATAAGAATAGTATAGAATTAATAATTTATAAGATATATTAATTTTTAATATATTATTTAAAACTTGCAAACAAATAAGAGTATAAGTTTTTTCTTACAATAATTAAATTATCATTGCTATTGATAATTTTCTATATTAACGAATATATATTTTTAATAATTTTTATAATTATAATATATATAACAATTTTAATTTATTTTTAGAATTTAAAATAATTAAATATATAAGAAATATAAATGTATAGCATATTATATAATTTATAAAACCAACTGCTAGTCTATAAAAGTTTTTTTTTTTATTTTAATTAACCATCTTTATATATAAATTGCTTTATTTAATGATTTAATTTTTTTATATTTAGACCAGAGAACTATATATATATATTATGATAAAATTGATTTTGATTTCATTTAAATTTAAAAGTTTACAAAAAACAAATTTAATACTTTGGAGTTTAATTAATCTAGAAAAATAAAATGGGAAAATATATAAAATTTGTTTTTTATAAATTAGATTCAGTAAAAGCTAATTATTCTTTTTACATCTAATTTTAATATCACAAACAAATTCTTAGCAATTTAAAAGTATATAATATATGAATATTTGGTTCATATTTATTAATTTTAATTATTTAGAATAGAAGAACAAAATAACTAACTAAAGAAGTTAAATAAACTTATTGAATTTATTATTAAATTAATTAAATAATAAAAATTCAATATCAATAAAAAAAAAAGAAAAATAATAACAAATAGCTTTAATAGAATGAATAAACTATATTTAAATTTATTAGTTCTTGGAATTATTTCACTCTACTTCTTTAAATCCTTTGCTCTCTTAGAACTGAGACTTAATAACTCTAGAGATTTTGAAAAATAAGAGTCTTAAAAATTCTAAGATGAAAAAGAATAATCCCATGATTAATTTAATGAAGAAACAAACTAGAGTAGCGTTTCTGAAATAGAAATTGATATAGAACAGTATAGTAACGAAACAAAACCCAATAACTATTAATACGACAGGATGCGAATGTGGAGAGAAAAATACATCTAAAGTAGGTAGTAGTAATAATAATATGAAGATTAAGAAGGTAGAATGTAGTTTTGGAACAGAGAAGAGAAAGAGAATAATTTTGACAAAGAGTTATATTAGAAAAAAAAATAATATTTAATTGAAAAATATGGTAATAAATAAGAAATAATGAATTCTTACGAATTTAAATAACAAAGAAAATAAAATTATGATAATAAATAAAAATAATTTAAATAAAAATAGTAGAAAACATATGGGTTTGATAAGTTAGATAAAATTGAGAAACTCAAAGAAAAATAAAATAATTAACATAATTGAGTTTAATATTTTTATAAAAATTATAAATTTTACCTTTTTTTTTAAATATAAATAAATTAGTATTCTGAAACTATAATTTTCTATATATATTGTTACAAGTATTTTTTTTTTTATAAAACAATTATTTAGTTTCTATTATTATATAAAAAATTTTTTATAAAGGATATTTAGACATTTATATTTAACAAAAAAATATAAATAACTTTTAACTATATAAAATTTATATAAAATTATGAAGAGTTGACATAAAAATTAATTTATTTTGAGTGAATATTATAATTTAGTTACAAATATATAATTTGATATAAGAAGGAAACTTGCAAGGTCCCCCTTTTAAATTAAAACTTAGTAGTTCTATAGCAGAATTATATGCAGAAGAAATAAATAATATATTCTTATTAAATAAAAAGTAGGGAACTTTTAATTTATGAGGAATAAATTAAGCCTGATTTTTATTATTTTTGTTTAGTTATTCCATCAAAAATTAAAAAATAATCACAAAAATAAAGAAGAAAAGTAAACCTAATATCAATAAAAAACTTAATATTACTTAATAAAACACATATCACATTATTGGATTATCTGTTTTTTTATTGCAAAAGAAAACTAAATAAAATAAATGGAGTTTATTTCCTCTCAACACAACAATGATCAAGAACAACAGCTTTTATAAAGAGCTGAAAAGAATCACTAGCACAAATAGACAGTTGTTCCTGGAAACATAAGTTTAGAAAATATTGAATAATAGCAATCACTTCTTTTGCAAATGAATATGGCGAATCAATAATTTTAGAAGCCGAAAATGAATTTTCCCTAGAATTTTCAGTTCAAATTTCAAAACCCAAAAAGAAAAATTTCACATCAACTCTCGGCTCAGCTGATGGGAGGTCAACAGTCTGATCATACGACGCCAAATAAAACGCGACCTGAAAATAATAAATAGAGTAATTTCAAGTACACACTTTCGGATGACGATGATGCGGATGGTGATATTTTAGATTGCAAAAATAGTAGATTGCAGCATTTCAGACTGTCGAGAGATTACGGATAGTAATCCCCCCCATGCACTTCCGATGATGACTATGAGGGAAATTTCACTAGTGAAGAGAGCGATTATGGTTTTGACCAAGATGAAGACGACGATGAAGAAGATTACGATGGCATTGAAGATGGGTAAAAATAAAAGATTGCAGAGTAGTAATGTGCAAAAAAAAATGAAAGAAAAAAACAAACTTTTAAAGAAAAAGATTCTATTATATCTGATTCCTACCAAATGCAAGCATACGGACAACACGAAATCACTTAGTAATAGCAGTAACAGTAGCTAGAAGAAGAATCATAAATTGATATGGAATTAAACGATAAAAACGTGTCTTAAAGTACTTAAATGGGTTGCACGATTAATAATAAGGAAAGTATTCAGAGAGAAGCTACGACAGCTCTGTTTACGCTTTAAAAAGAAAATTCGAATTTCAGTCTTGAAAATTCTAAAAATGATTTCGAAATGGTGCTAGACCTACAGTAGCAAGAAATGGTTGAAACGGAAGACATTTTTGAAAATAAAAACATTATTGAAAAAAATGTATAGGGGATCGCTGTTGTAGACATTCACCAGTTAGAAAACAAAAATTTTCTGCGTAAACAGTTCTCAAGAAAAGAATATCACATATTAAAGAGAGAAATAGTTAGAAGTCTGAGAAAACTTCATAATTCCTATGTGGAACAGTACCCGTACCTCAAAATGCAGACCTTCAGTAAAACCGGGTTCTTTTCCAAAGTGGCAAAATTTTCGTACTTTTCAGTCAATACTAATGTTTGGCCGTATGTTGCCTCATTCTAAATATAATTAAAGGTTGTTTGAATTCTTCGTTTATATGTTATTTATGTATAATATTATTTTAATTAAAATTAGATTCCCGTTGAGAGGGATGTAAATAAGGTGGACCTGTTTATTGACTAAAAAAATGCATCGGGCCACGAAATTTATGACGCTTTTCAACCGAATTAAATTACGCTAATTGTATAATTTTGGAAGTATGATGAACATATTCAGTAGATTTTGTGTGAAAGACAGATGAAGTTAAAATAATAATAATAAATTCCTTAGAATCCCTACTATGTTAAAGAAATTTAAAAAGAAAATTAGTAAAAAAAAGAAAACAGGGGAAATTCAGATATAAATGATGCGAAAATGCTTATAGAAAATGCTAAAATAGAAATTTAGTACGATGATTTCAGTTAAAACTTTAAAGAACTTATGAATTTGGGAGAAGGAAATTTTGGTAATATATAATTATTAATAGTTTTAATGTAATAAGTTTAATTATTTTATTTTTAATAATTTCAGGAAAAGTGGACCTATTTTACGATTTTAAAAATGACAGACTTGTAGCTGTCAAGACATTTTCAGAACTTATAGTAAAAATGAAGGAAAAAGATGAAGAAATGAGGGTGTTAATGGAGGGTCTTAGAAACAAAAACCAATTCGACGATAAATAAATAGAGGGATAAACGCAGCAGTAGCAGCGAAATTTAGCACGAGAAATCAAATAATTATTAGAATTGAATTACGCGTTGAATGGAAATTCGCAACAACAACAATAATAACAATAGTCAGAGTAAGAATGTCATCAATAATAATAATAAAATGAGTAGTTTAAGTAACAATAGATGACAAGCGTTTATTTAGACGAGCGAAGAAAGTATGTGTTAGAACTGATCGGAGTGATACCAGTTCCAAAGTACACAAACAAGAAGTTGATGCAAAAATTGGGCGGGCAAGAATACAAAAAATACAAGGGCATGAAGTTGTGTCTAAACTTTTTCGGCGGATGCGAATACAACAATAAGAAACTCACCTGCGACGTGCGTCACTACTTGAAGAACAACGCCGAAAACCTTTTCCAACAGAACCAGGAGCAAAAACTCGAATTTGTGAAAAACATTTTCCACTAAATTCTCCAGGCCTTTTCCTTTGTGCACCAAAATAACGTTGTGCTCCGGGACTTCAAGGACGACAATATTTTAATTCGGAGAAGATTCGACCCAGGGAACCCCTTGACATCGATTTTCGAAATCTAGTTGTGCGACTTCGGAATGTCGAAAAAGAAAAACTCCTTGTCAGACCCGGGCGAGTTCAAGTTGGCGCCTCTCACCAGAGCCAATTCAATTCCCTACAACGCTATCAACCGATTTAGACACCCGAGGTTTTACAAGGCCCTGATAGAAAAACAGGAAATTGAGTATCACAAAAAAGATGATATTTTCGGATTGGGGATTTTTCTCTTCAAACTGTATGAAGAACACCTCAAATTAGACTTCACACCAGATATCAGTGTATTGATAGAATATTTGACAGGGTTTGACTTCTAAATTGTCGCCAAATACTATAATAATCATAGCATCAATGACTACAATCAGGCTTGCCAATAACTACTTAACAACGACTGCAAAAACTGGGAAGAGTGCTGGGAAAAAATACCCAATCAGATTTCTGACATCTTTTCATCGAATATTTATCAGTAGTGGGTGAGTAAATGACCAAAAAAAGTCAATGAAACTAAATATTTTTATAAATAATAGATTTTAACTTTTGTTTTATATTAAAATTAAATTTATAATTAAATAAATAAGTAAAAAAATAAATAATATTATAATATAATTTAATACAAATGTTTGTACCATTTTTTAATTCTTGAATTGTTGACTACTATTTAGGAAGGTTTATCAAAATAATTGAATTTATAAAATGATATAAGTTATACAATTATTAAATATAAGAAAGTATTTAAAAGTAAAAGCATATAGTTTTTTATATAAATATACGATAACACTATCAATACTACATTTTTTCAATTATCATCAGCATTTAGCACGTAAGGACTTCCCTAACTTTAAATATACGGAACCCACGTAACAGTATAATTATTGAAATGAGATTTAAATTTATAAGCCGGTTAATCGTAAAAGTAAATTTTAGTCATATTTTCTTGATTTTATTCAATTCCTCCATCTTAATTCTTATTTTCTCTGTAAAAATACTCTTTTTAATTCAAAATTTTCTTTTTGTAAAGATGCTTACTGTTAATCATGGGAGTTATCCATTCATTAGACTTACCGTTTGTTTCTTTTTAATATTTGAGGATTTCATATATGAAATTTTTATTTTCGTTGAAAATAGGGAAACTCAGTTTCGTAAATGTGCTATAATTTTCTTTCCAAATCTTAATAAGGTCTTGTTTGGTAATTTCGAGACTGTCTTCGCTGGAAAACTGTTCATGGTCGTACAGGTGAAGTCTATTTTAAATTCCTCCCCACACATACTCAGTTTGCAGAAATAGTGAATAAGATTTTTATTAACTCTTTTCCTTAAATACGTTATTTAAATTAAGGTCATCTGGAATTGCTTCCATGAGTCTCTATTCTATAGAATTCACGAAATCATCAATCTTTCTGCTCATATATTCAGTGTCGAATCGGAATCCTATATTTTATTTATTATTTTAAAAAAATAAGCAAACATAAAGTAAAATAATAATACTTAGGTTTGAAATGTAAATATATAAACTACCTTAAACAGATATAATTAACCCTCTTATGAATCCTTTTTGTTTGATCTGCACCTTGACAATGTATCCCATTTGCAATTCTGATCTTAAATAGTCAAATGCAAGCCCTTATAAATAGTCTTCCATAATTTTGAACGCCTTGGCGTGATAAATACCAAACCACCCATTAAATTGATAGTAGTGAATGATTCCTTCATTGTGCGAATCGTAGCCTCTGTATTCTATTGGGTATACGAAGCTGTACTTTTTAGTATTTGTTATGTTTAACAATTAGTATTCTTATATATGAAATTAATCCTCGAATGTGAATTTTTTCAAGTTTAAATCCAACCTTTCAAACAGTCCCTTGATTTAATTAATACATTAATTTATTTATTTATTTATTTATTTATTTATTTATTTATTTATTTATTTATTTAT